>PVKC010003136.1:0-40154 GCA_004027635.1 Crocidura indochinensis | reverse complement strand
AGAAAGAAAGAAAAAGAAGAAAGAAAGAAAGAAAGAAAGAAAGAAAGAAAGAAAGAAAGAAAGAAAGAAAGAAAGAAAGAAAGAAAGAAAGAAAGAAAGAAAGAAAGAAAGAAAGAAAGAAAGAAAGAAAGAAAGAAAGAAAGAAAGAAAGAAAGAAAGAAAGAAAGAAAGAAAGAAAGAAAAAGTAAAGAAAGGAGAAAGAAAAAAAGAAAGGAAGGAAGGAAGGAAGGAAATGTAACTTGAAATTTTAAGAGTAAAATAGTAAATATGGCAGGAATACATTATTGTTCAAAAGTTATACTCCTACTTCTGATTTATTTCAAATCTAAAAATATTAATTAATATTTTAGTGATTGGAATCCTATTGTAAGATGATGCCCAGCTACCAATCCCAAAGATGTTCCTCCTACCTTAAACCTCTCCCTTTGATATGTATAAGCCCACTGAATAGGTACTTTTGTTTCACTCTCCCTTACTACTCCTTCTACATTGGTTTTAGTATAATAAAGAAAAGTTAGTTTTGGTTTGACACTCAGAGATATCTCCAGAAGTAGACTGGCTCTCATCTGACTGGCTCGGTTTATTATTTTTCCTCTGCTACATTGCTTCTTTAGACTGGGCTGCATGCGATTTAGAAATGCAATGCCTGTGGCTGGAGATATAGCACTGCAGTAAGGCATTTGCATTGCAAGCAGCCAACCCAGGACAGACTGGGGTTCAATTCTAGGAGTCCCATATGTTCTCTTGAATCTTTCAGGAGTGTGATTTCCGAGCTCAGAGCTAGGAGTAACCTCTGAGCTGCCAGGTGTGCCACTGCCTCCCAAATAAAGGAAAAAAAGAAAAGAAAAAGGAAAAGAAAGAAAAGAAATACAGTGCCTGGGGTGACTATCAGACCTTTACAAGCCTGTGGATCTTTATTTTACAGATGATTGCCTACTGAAACTATACTAAATTACATTCCTTTATTTGAGGATTAAGATTAATTTTAATATCTGCTCTTCCTATATATTCTATGTGATTTATGCAATAACTTTGGAGCCTTTTAGGAGAATGCATTAAGAAAAAATTTATATCATGGAGTAGATCAGATAGTATTAATTGAAACTATACAGTAGTTTCTTACAGGCATGTTTCAAAAAATCGTTCATTCACATTTATAATGCTCAGTAATAAGGAATTCTTATGAGAGATTAGCAGATTATATTATTAGATTATATTCTCTGTAACTCAGAAAGAAATAAAAAATGTAGCCTTTTTTCCTAAATATTATAATATAAACAATGATGTTTTTAAAAGTTTTATATGGGGCTTGAGAGATATTCCAGTGGGAGGGTACTTATTTGAATTTCAATTAGCACTCCACATAATATCCTGAGGCCCACCAGGATAATCTTTGAGCACAGAGCCAAAAGGAAGCTAAGAGCACTGCTCATAGTGACTTCAAATAAAAACAAATGAAACAAAGCCTAAAAACTAAATTATAATAATGTACATAGTAAAAATAAATAGTAAATAATCAAGAATTAATTTGTATGGGGCTGGAGCAAAACAACAGTAGTAAGGCATTTGCCTTACACTTGACTAACCCTGGAAAAAACCTTGATTCAATTCCTGGAATCCCATATGGTTTCCCTGCCTACCAGGAGCAATTTCTGAGCCAGGAGTAACCTCTGAGTGCCACCAAGTGTGACCCAAAGCAGGGTCTTGCACGCTAGCCTAGGACAGACTGTGGTTCAATCACCCATATGATCCCCCAAGCCAGGAGTGATTTCTGAGTGCATAGAGGAGTAACCCCTGAGTGTCACCAGGTGTGACCCAAAAACCAAAAGCTAAAAAAAAAAAATTAAGGTATTAAAAACTAAAAATAGTCAAATACATTTATAATACTATATATCTGATAAATTGTGATTATTAGTTGCATAATTATTTTGACTTTAGAAGAATTTACGTTTCTCACCAGCAAGAAAAAATATATATGAAAACAAGGAATAGTGAAATAATTAAAATTTTTCTAGTAAATAAAACCAAAATATTTCTTAGTAATTAGACATACTGAATTGAGTAAATAAGATGAAATTTTAGAAAATTTAAAATATATGGGAGGCTGAAGTGTGATAGCAAAGCAGTAGGGACTTTGTCTTGAATGCTGTCTATCCAGGACAGACCTGGGTTTGATACCTGGCATCTCATATGGGCCCTCAAACCTGCCAGGCATGATTTCTAAGCACAGAGCCAGGAGTAACCCTTGAGCATCACTAAGTATGGCTCAAAAACTCAAAAATAAATAAATAAATAAATGTAAAAATTTAAATGTAGATTATGTAATGACATTAACTTTTTAACTAATTTATTAAAGTTTTATTCAGTTTTATTTTTCCTACATTACTTCTTTTATTATTTCCCTTTAACATTTGTTTTCAATATTGGTGTTCTAGGCCATTAATAAACGTACTATTTAAATTCTCTTAAAATAAAAGAAATTCTCAATATTTATATAAATTTATTTTCATTTAGATATTTAAGTTTACTGTATTATTCATAAGAACATTTACGCCTAACCTTTATGAAGACTTTTTCAAAGAGCATTAATCATTTCAATACAAAAGCATAAAATTATATTGCTGTTATTTAAGCCATAGTATTGTTAAACATTGAAGATATAGCTTTTAAACCAGGACACAGTGCATATAAATGCTCAGATAATTCTATATGACAGGTCATTAAATTGACAAAAAGCACTTTGATTTCTTTTTGGTTTAAATTTATAATTATAAATACCAAATTATTATATATATTTTTAAGTGCTTGGAATTGAATCCATGTCTAGTGAATCAAGCATGTTCCAACAAAGCCTCATCTCCATTCCTAGAAACATTTGCTAATTTCAAATTTTACTAACATTTTCCGTACTTATTTTTAATTATATATAATTTTAATTATATATTTATATTATTTTAATTATCTATAATTTTTATTTTGTATCTATTTTTAAGAAAATATACTGACTGTCCTAGGTGTAGGAAAACAAACTATGAAAAAGCTTTTGTGAAAATAAGACTATGAAATAATTTAGTGTTTTTAGTAATTGAATCAATAATTTTCCATTTTTATTTCTCTTTATCAGTATAAGTTGTCATATGATGATTTTAGCTACTTACAGGGTGATCTCAGTTCTATATTTCTTGATTACTACCATTGTTATATATTTCTTATTACATTTTGCAGCAGAAGTTATAATATACCAGTTTGTGATATTATCATATGTTGTACTTAATTTTATGTTTTATCTTCTCTAGATTCCAAAATTTCCAGACATATGCTAAACTATTTCCTTGAATTATTTGTGAAGGCATATTTTATGATACTTACATTTATTTGGGTGAAATTTCAATAGAGCAGATGCCCACCCTAATGTGAATAGACTTCATCCAGTCGCTTAAAATCATGAGTAAAATAAAAACACTAGTCTCTTCTAAGCAAAAAGGAACTCTAAAGCAAATTGCCTTTGAACTTTAACTGTATTTTATATTTCCAGTGAATATATACATATGTATTTAATATCCTTTTATTTTTAGCTTGAAGAACTCCATTCAGCATTTTTTAAGGTAGATAACTGGTGGTATTGAGCTCTATTAAGAATTTTATTTGAGAAAGGATTACACTATTCTTCATTTATGTAGGACAGTTTTGCCTGGTCAGTAATCTTGATTGACCATTATTCCTCACTATTTTGAATATATCATTTGATTTTTCTCTTGGCTTTTAAGAGTTCTATTGCTAAATCTCTATTCATTTCAATTTGGCTTGGTAATACTTCAGAAGTCTCACTTTTTTTCTTGCTTTGACTATTAAAATCACCCTTTATGTATGGTATAAAATGTAAACCAATTTTTGTCCTACTATAATTTTTTGAGTTCAATATTTGGGGTTCTTTGAAAGTCATGATTCTACTAAGTGCTTCTTTTGCTACATTTAAATAGTCCTAGCATAATTTTTTAAAAATAGATATTTAACCTATTTTTATTTTCTTTTTTAAATAGCATATTGTGTTTTTTTTTTATTTTAACTTACTGCTAGCTAAAAGTCCTGTAAACATTTCTTCTGCTCCTTCAATGTATTTTTTTTCTTTTTGCTCTCAGGGATTCCTCCAGGTTCTATGCTGAGAAATCACTGCTGGCAGGTCCCGGGGGGCTATATGAAATGGTAGGATTCAAACCATCAACCTTTTGCATGCAAGGCAAACGCCCTACCTTCATGCTATCTCTCTGGCCCCTATTTCTTTCAGTTCATAGTGTCTTACCAGCCTTCCAAATAGTACCAATTTTCCTCTATCATATATTAGACCCCCTTTTGTCTGATAGTTTGGTTGTATAGTCAAATTATTTTCTTATGTGAGATTGTGTGTTCATACGTTGAATCATTATATCTCATATGATAAAATTAATTCCAATCTGTCTTCCTCCAGTTCCATAAATTTGTTTCACAAATAGTTTTAATCTTTTTTCATAGCAGGAAAGTAATTAATTTTAAATTATTTTGGCCACTAAAACAAAAATGGTAATTTTTTAAAAATGCAATATAATAAAAGTATGACCATATGTTTAACAAGAACTATATACCATAATATTCTTTTGTCTGGATTCTAAGAACAGGTTCACCAGTGCTCAGTTTTCAGGATTATTATTGAGATGGGACAGAGATTATATTGTGACATGTGACCATCATGACTCACTGCTTGTGAGATTTATAGGATGAACTCTCTTAAAGATGTTAAGCAAGAATGATACTCAACAGTTCTACCCAAAGAACAGGCTTGATGATGAATTTCCCTGACCAAGTAAATTGTAGAATTTACTTCCCAGCTTGGATAGTTCCTTCACGTAGGGCCAAACACAAAACTGCCTAGAATTTTCTTGTTGGGAGTATTGGTTCAGTTCTGAAGAACAGCTGTTACTGAGATGAACAGAATTTCTCATTTAGTTGTGTTGTGGCCCTCCTTGTTGGTAGTTCGAGTCTAACTCCATTGCCATATCTAACTGCTCTCCAATAGGCTATCCCCCTGAATCATCTAGAAATTCTTATGAGAGGTCCTCACAATAAGTTGTGTGAATAATAAAGAAACGCATATTTTATCTAAGAAGACAACTGAGCTTTCTTCCAAATCTGTTCACTCCATTGGAGATACAATAAGAACTAGGTCTCCTCTCTGTAGCAGGGCATCATGCTTCTGAAAAACTCTTTATCAAAGTGAAATAAAGAAATTATTTTTAAAAAAGAAATATTAATAAAAGATCCTTTTTAAATAAAAAATTGAAACTGCTCTTTTAATCATCTAAATTACATTTTATTCTACATTTTTGTTACACAAATCAAACAATTTTCTGAGATTTTCACCATAGTGTTTTTTCTGTAGACAAGTATTGTTTACTTTGCTCATAAGGAGTAAATACTATTTATTTTCACATCTTACATGATTTATCAGAAACTTTGCTTAAGTTTAATAGTCTCAACATTTGGTTTCAGAACCATTTTATATTGTAAAATGTTTTTGAGAGTACCAAAGACTCTCATTTTATAAATATTATTAAAATATATAGCTTTTACCTTAGAACTAATCAAAAGTATTTGATAATCATGTACAATTTATTTAAAAATAATAGATCAATCCAGAGTGGTGGTGGAGCAGTAGATAATTTGCCTTGCACACAGTTGACCTAGCACAGACCATGGTTTGACCCTCCTGTGTCCCATATGGTCCTCCAAGCTAGGAGTGATTTCTGAGTGCATAGCCAAGAGTATCCTCTGAGTGTCACCAGGTGTTGTCTAAAAACAAAAACAAAACAAAACAAAATCATAGAAGGCAACTTGCCATAAACAATATCACAGAACTTTCACTGCATATTTAGTATTGAAAAGAGAAGCATTATTTTTTATTTTTTGAGTGTTTTTTTTTCTTTAGTTTTTGCTTTGGGGCTACATCTAGGTCTCTCTGTGCTCTTGGCAGGCTCAAGGGAACCATCGGGATGGTGGGGATCAAACCTGAGTCTGCAGTGTCAAGGCCAATTCACCACCTACTGTACTATCACCCTGGTACAACTGTAAATGTCTTAATATAAACATATATATACTTTATATATATACTTTAAATATATTTAATATATAGATCATCAAAATAAAGTTTAATGCTTATAATAATTTCCTATATATTCTGTCAGTGAACATATTTAAAGAACTGGTTATTACAAAGATATATAAACCATGAAAATTACATTTTAGTGTTATTTTATATAATGATGGCTATTCTTAAATACTGTAGCAATACTTGAAAGTAATATTTTCTTAAAGGTTAATTGCAATATAGAATTTGAAATCTTATCAATATATTTTATATCTGCATAATTTTAACAGCATGCGTTGAGCATTTAAAAATATTGATTCATGGTGTTATCCAGCCTAAGTTCTGACACATTTAATTATACAAATTTACAACTATTATCATAAATCTTACTTTTAAAGTTTTCAAATATTGGGAAACTGTCCAGATCATGATAGCAGATATTATCACCCTTGATTTATACTTTTCACATGAAACAAAATAATTGAATTGTTGTACAATCTTTTCAATATTTAGAAAATGAGCTATTTGTTTTCTAAAATAATTCAGTCAATTTTTAAAATCTATGCAATATTATATTCATTATTTGTGTGTGTGTGTGTGTGTGTGTGTGTGTGTGTGTGTGTGTGTGTGTGTTTGCCACACTCGGCTACGCTCAGGGATTACTCCAGTTTTGTGCTCAGAAATTAACGAAAAGAAAACAAACTGCAATCGTATTTGTAATCAAGTTGTTTAAATAAAGATATTAATTAAAAAAAAAAGAAAGAAATCTCTCCTAGCAGATTCAGGGGACGATGTGGGATGCTTGGAATCAAATCAGGGTTTATCTTGGATTGGTCGCGTGAAAGGAAAACACCATACTGCTGTGCTATTGCTCCAGCCCCAATATATTTCTAACAATAAGTTGTCCAAGCCAAACTTTGTTATATTAGATAAGAAACAACTAAAATAAGTGCACAAGACTTTTACCCATTCTAAACATTAAACATTTCTGCAGTAAAGCATTTTTCCTATTTCTATATTTTGACATATTTTGATGCACCACTAGAATATAGTTAAGTAAAATTATCTTTATGTGTGTGTGTTATAGATTCATGTCAGAAAAGAATACAGTGAACATTATCATTTTCAATTCAGCTTTCTTGGGTTGTGTTAAAGTTATGTCAAATCTATGCATTATTGCTTTGATGATATCTACTAGTGAAAATACTTGTGATATAAACAAAACATATTTAAATTGACAAGTCAAATTTAAATTAATTATAAGTTTAATTCATATTATCTCATTTATTTATTTTTATTTGGGCATCATACTTTGTGGTGCTCATGATTTAGTCTTGGGTCAACCCTGAGGGATCACATTTGGCAGGTTTAGCGATCATATGGGAAGCTGTGGATTAAACAAAAATCAGCTGCCTGCAATGACAGAGTCCTACCTACTGTACTATCATCCCATTCCTAAACCATAGTATTTTTAAGTATATGTTAAAATGGGCCTAAAGATATCATGACTTTGAAATCTACTCATTTTGATTTTTTTTAAGTAAAAGATTTTTATTTCTTCAGTAATGATGGGACACGCCCACCATTGCTCAGGGTTTACTCCTGCCTCTTTAGGGCTCCCTCCTATTCATCCTAGGGGATAATATGATGTGTGAAGAATTACACCCAAAATAAAGACAACTAAATGTTAATTATAGTTATAATTCTCCAATACATCTATAAACATAGTTTAATCCTCACATTCTGATTTTATTCTATTTTTATATAATACAGATGGCATGAATATAAAAGAAGCAGTTACTCAGTAATTCACATTGTTAGACCCTGCATCAAATATTTTGTGAAAAATCCTTTAATTACCATAAAATATTTTATTTTTGATAGCTGACTCTTCATAGTTCTCGATTTGCAGGCTAATTTAATTTTTTCATTTGCAGTCTTTCATCTTTTTGGTAAAGTAGGCATGAGACAGTTTATGTCATATTTTTAGTACTTTCAATTTGTTTTAATTGGAGCAGACATTTAAAATGTGTTTAAAAGGGTCAGCTTAATAAATTCTTCAGTCAAGGTGACCGTAGAATAAAATTCAGATAACAGTTATGCCATTACATACCATGATGTAAGGCATATTATTTTCTAGAACAAATATTAACTGTCTCTAATGATAATCCACTCACATAATCAATTTGAATACCTCTTTGAACATCTTCAGCCATTTCTGGCTTTATTAATCTGCCATTCAATCTTGATATTGAAAGGAATAAACATACTCATTACATTAGAAAAATACATATAGAATACAGTAGCATACAGTTGTTTATATTATCTTTGAAACTTTGGGGACATAGAATTAATAGCTATTCTTAAAACTGTATATCTGAGGTACGTGCATATACATTAACATTAATACAATTCAAGAAAACAAAGTGTAATCAGAACTCTTCACCCATGCACAGTTTTCTGCTCCTTTTATTTTTTATCCAGGAAAAGTGAAATTGAGTATGGAAATGATGAAAGTTTTATCTGTTACCAATACTTCCATAAGAACTCACAAATATACAGTTTTCTTAATATTTCAGTCAAACAAACTTAAAGCGAAACTATGTTTTTCTTCTTTAAAAATATGCCATGAGTATGCTATCATTTGTATAGAGTTTGTAATACAAACTATAACAGTTTATATAAAACAGAGCTTATATACTCTCTTTCCAAACCAGTGACTGTTGTTATTGATTGATATGCACTTATATATTTATTTCCTTTATTCTATTTATGTCATTACAACTTCATATATTTCCCTATATTCTTCTATTCAACATTTAAAATATGATAAATGAAATTTAGCACTAGGATAATTATAAATAGAAATAAAATGGAACCTGATATAATCAAGATAAAGCAAAAGTAAATAATTTGATCAGCAGAAATGAGTAAGTGTGCTATTATTTTGAAGAAAATAATTTAAAATGGGGTAGATACTGAAGAGATTAATTATTTTGCTTGTTTGTTTTGTATTTAAGACACCTAATGATTCTTATAAATTATTCCTGGCTTTACACTCAGCAGTAATGCTTGGCAAACTCCAGAGACCATAGGGGATTCTGGGATTAATTCAGATTGGTTGCATGAAACCTTCTATCCTACCACTTCAGCCCCACTGCAGGAATTCATTTTAAGTGAGGATATATTATGAGAAATAATAATTTTTATTTCAGATAAAGGAAATAAAATTAATACTAACTTTATTTTATAAGATACTTATCTCTGATTTCACAAAAGACTTTACTTTTTCAACTTACTAAGTTTTATATGACTTCTTGTATGTAGGAACATATATATTTTACAAACAATGCTATATATTTATGATTTTGCTATGCATCAAAATGCAATGATCTCAACTGAGTATAATGCCATATGTATTTGATAAGTGAATATATGAGATATTGGGAAGCCAGGGTTACAAATTGAAGGACAAAAAATAAATTTAGAGTTAATTTCATGATCAAACTTTCCCTTAACCTTTAAGGCTATCTTTTGACATATACACATAACTGCATTAAAAATAAGAACTATAATTAAAAATGTCTTTTTAATCCATCAGATATTTGTAAACAACTTGTCTATACTCCAGCAAATAAATAATTCTATAAACAAAAGCAGTTGTTATTTTTGGTATGTAGTCATATAAAATAGATATTAAATATGCTTGAGCCATAAAAATTTGAATAAAATAAGAAGGAATTTTAGAATCTTCCATTTCTCATATTTAGTTTTTTTTCTTTTTGAAATTTAGAGATAGACAATAGTAATGATCACACAACAGAAATTTTCTGTGTATCTTATTATTTATTCGTAATTCTTATTATTCTTATTTTAGCTTTTAAGCTGGTTAAGAGAATGCTTTACAATTGTTCACATGTTTTAGTGCAATATCAAGTATAATTTAGATAATGTTATATTCAATTTGAAATTTTAAATTCATTACTGACACTGTAAATAAAAGTCCAAGATAAATATGTCTTATTGTGATAAAAAAAAAAAAAGACCTGTTCCTTTTTCTGCAGCTATAGAATTTTAGAAAGCATAACTTGGCTATTCTAAACAAAATTTTATATTGAATTATTATTTTAATGATAAAATTCCCTGGGTTTCAGGTCTTACTGGAATATTTGTGGATTATAAAACATGGAAAATCATGTTGATTAGAACTCTTAAATTATACATAAGTTCTTTTAGCTTAAAAACTTAATATCAAATAAAAGACTGGGTGAAAAGTAGGTCAAGATTCACATTGCAATTAAAATATCTATTGAATAAAATAGATGAACTGCATTTAGTTGAGTAAACTTATTTTTTTTTCTTTTTGGGTCATACCCAGTGGCACTCAGGGTTTACTTTTGGTTCTGCTTTCATGAATTACTCCTAGTAGGTTCAGGGAATCAAATGGAAAGATGGAATGCCAGGGATTGAAACTTGGTCAGCAGTGTGCGAGTCAATGCCCTAGCCAACGTGTATTGCTTTGGTCCTTAAGTAGAATGAATCAAACACATTTTTGGAGTCTTAGACATTCTAAATTATTTAATGTACAAGTAATGCTTGAGATACTAATTTTTTGTTGGTTTTTGAGTCACACTGGCAGCGCTCAGGGGTTACTCTTGGCTCTATGCTCAGAAACAGCTCCTGGCAGGCTCCGGGGACCATATGGAATAGCAGGATTAGAACCAATGACCTTCTGCATGAACAGCAAACGCCTTACCTCCATGCTATTTCTCAGCCCCTACTAATTCTTTAAGTTAAATAAGTTTTTCCCCTCAAAACAAAGCACATTCTTTTAATACATTTGTTTTCATCTGATAATAATTTATCATGCTTATCATGATAAATAAATAATAAATCGGAAATTTTCTACTTTCCATAATTTACCAGGTTGTTCATTATAGAGTCATTTCTGGTATCAAATGTCTAAACACTATTCTACCATCAGAGTGACCCTTTTATCAACAGTGTCCCTAAATTATTACCTATCCTCATTCTGTCTTACTACAGGCACAAAACATTTTCTTCATTTCATCTTTTACAACACAATGACAAATGGAATTATCAAAACAGATCAACAAGGGTTAATTTGAAACACTTGATATATCTGTCCGTGGTGTTACGAATTTATTGGACTGTGGATGATTCTGGTTGAACCTTCTCCATGACTAGTTAGGCACATTGAGCATGACAGATTTATGCATAACTTGCCCATCAGATTTCTTGTTATCCTACTGGATTGACATTACTATGAAATATTGAAGTCTTACACAGCTGCATGTGGTCCAGGAATTATAGATCTGGAACAAATTTGATGATTTGGCAATTTGATATAGTTAAGTTATGTAGGTAGACCATTTCTATAGGAGGGTTTCGAATATGGCTGTCGACTGCCATGGCTCATGGTGAAAGGGGAGTCTTCGCCCCACCCCCACCCCTCGCCACTTCTGAGAATGACACAGAGGCATCAGTCTGGATCATATTACTGAAAAATATCAGTGATTATTGTTTTCTTTTGGAGCTTGGCAAAGATGCCCTATCTACTTTCTTAGAATTGTTACCATTTCTATAAGACATTTGCCCTTTGCAATGGTCAAGTTTGGTGTACACCTATTGTAGCTTAAAATACTGCAGTAATTGCCAATTCACTTCTTTCAAATGTTATTGTTCCTAATTTTCAGGTGAAAATCAAAAATCAAAGATGGTGATGTTTCGTGTCATATGGAATGCAAATTGAGGAATAGTAACACTACTTTTATAAAGTTACAACCAGTAAACAATAAGAATGCTTATAGGAGTTTTCTGATAATGGGGAGTAGATTACAAGGCAGGGACCCTGAGACAATTGAAAAAATGAAAACTTTGGGGAAGGGTGTATGTTGACTAGTTCACACAGGAAAACCTATCATGAGCATTATTGTAAATCATAGGACCTCAATTTCATGAAAGGAAAAAAAATAAGAATTCATGAAAAATAGGATGGGATATGTGATATCATTGTCCCAACACTTCTTTCATGTTTGTTGATCTTAGAGACAAAGACAAATTGAGAAACTTTAGGAAAAGAAGCTAACACCATCACTACCCATAGGGTTATCCAGGACTAAAGGTATCAGTATTGTAAAATAATTGAAGTCATTTACTAGTACACAGCCAAAGTCCAAGACATGTTTCATGAAACTGTTCCACCAGTTATCTGAGCATTCATATAAATAGGAAAGAAAAATCTTGGTACAGAGAATATTTGAACCCCTTCTTCTTTAGCCTATTTTTTTGTGGGGGATGACACTTTATAGTCAGTGACAACAGTTTTTCTCAGAAGTCATTTTAAAACAGTCAGAAGTCCAGAGTTTTAATCATAAAATTTATACTTAAAAATGTAAACATTTATACTTCCTTAAAATGTGATTCTCAAACAAGTCTCCATAAGAGGTAATTTAACTTTTCAAAATATTCTTATAATAAAGTCATGAAAAAACACAGAAATAATTTACAATATAAGTTACAATGTATGCTTTTAGATACTTTTTGTCTTTTTATCTTTAAAACGTCTCTAATTTCTGGGCCAGAGTGATAGTAAAACTGATAGGGAGCTTTCCTTGACATCCTATATGGAATCCTATATATATATATATATATATATATATATATATATATATATATATATATATATATATATATATCCACCAAACACCAGCAGTGGTGATGCCTGAGTGCAGAATCACATGTCAGCCCTTAGATCCACCAATTATCTATTTATTTTTTTTAAAAAGAAAGTCTATGGACCAGAGCTGTATCACGGAGTGGTAAGGCATCTGCCTTGCTATAACTAGCCTAGGACGGAGCTCATTTTGATCCTCCAGCGTCACATATGGAACCCCATATGAAGCCAGGAGTAATTTCTGAGTGAATAGCCAGGAGTAATTTCTGAGTGAATAGCCAGAAGTAACCACTGAGCTCCACTGGGTGTGACCCAAAAAACAAAACAAAACAAAAAAGTATATAATTTCAGTTATTAGAAAATTAGGGTCTCTTCTCTCTAGTTTACAGCTATGTAATTCACAACCACTTACTGAGAATTATTTTGTGTTGCATCTAATAATGTATCAACTAATATTCATTAAGTAAGATTTTTATAATTATAGAATGAATAAAACTAAATTTGTTAATTTTATATTGCTCCCGGTGAATATTTTATTAGTGTTTGCTAGGATTTTAAGCTAAGTAATATGTTTCCTTAAGTGAAGTACAACTTTGATATTTTGACTTTTTAATTGCTATTTGGTGTGTGAAACAATAGATATAATTAAAAGTTGAACAAGGATTTTGACAAAATATGAATATCAATGTACACTACACTCTGAATTAAACTATGTGTGTTGAATTACATCTCATCACTAGAATCTATTCAACATTATTTTCTATTGAATTCAGTAGATGATAAAATACTTCTGACAGACCAGTATTCTTTAAGTTTTTTCTTTTTCTAATACTTTTCCATTTCTCCCTAAAGCAAGCACTTATTTCATCTTTGAACCGGTCATATATATAGTGTATTTTTCGGGGTATAAGATGACTTTTTAACCCATGAAAAACAAAGATGCCCTTCAACAGACAAATGGCTAAAGAAACTGTGGCACCTATACACAATGGAATAACATGAAATTTTCCTATACATGTATGTACATGGAATCTATTATGCTGAGTGAAATAAGTCAGAGAGAGAGAGAGAAATTCACAGAATGGTCTCATTAATCTATTGGTTTTGAGAAAAATGAAAGATATACTTGCAATAATAATTTTCAGACACAAAAGAGAGAAGGGCTGGAAATTACAGCTCACCTCATGAAGCTCATCACAAACAGGGATGAGTTTAGTTAGAGAAATAACTACATTTTGAACTATCCTAATAATGAGTATGTATGAGGGAAATAGAAAGTCTGTCTAGAGTACAGGCTGGGGTTGGGTGGGGAGGAGGGAGATTTGGGACATTGGTGATAGGAATATTGCACTGGTGATGGGTGGTGTTCTTTACATGACTGAAACCCAAACACAATCATGTATGTAATCAAGGTGCTTAAATAAAATATGAAAAAACATCTGGGGTCATCTTATACACAGGTATAAGGCATGCTGAAACTTACTCTAGCTTCAGGGACTAGTGATCCTCCCCCATTTCTGCTGCATCCCTCTGTTCATCTTTAATGGAATACAGAGGATGCACTCCATCTTCCTCTGGCAGTCTTATTAATCACTGGACCCCAGTCAGCTGCTCTTGGAGGAGGCCCTCTCCCTGCTCTCAGTGTAGATCAATCACTATTTTATGTTTACATGTTTGATAACAAATAGCGTTATGTTTATAAGTGACAGTTTTCCAGCTAAATATATGCATGACATAAGCATTTGAATTTAAATTTCCATATTGAATAAAATCTTACGGTTTTTAATTTCCATTTGGTGTGCGTTAACAGAGTGGTAGTCTTATACTGTGAATATAGCCCAAAACCTATATTTTTACAGGTAAAGTAGGGGGATGACTTACAGGCTCAGTCATCTTATATGCTGGAAGATATGGTATTTGATAATTTAATGTCTTATACTTATAAATCCCTCTTTAATGAATAATAATATTTTACTTATTATAAAATATTTCTTGGGGCCGGGTGGTGGCGCTGGAGGTAAGGTGCCTGCCTTGCCTGTGCTAGCCTAGGACGGACCGTGGTTCAATCCCCTGGTTTCCATATTTAACAAAAATAAAAAAAAAGAAAAAAGAAAGAAAAATATTTCTTATGAAATTATAAAAATGAGGTATTTTAGTGGTTGGTAAAAATAAATGAATAAAGAATAGTTAAATAATTCTGGTATATATGCACTAGTTTTCAGGCTTGAGAAAATATTAATCTTGATATTTATGACCACATGGACAGATTAGTAGGTTGTTATGCTGTATAAAATATTCAGACATATAAATACAAGATAAATTAATTTACCATAGAATGTACAGAAACACAGAATGCAAAAACAATCCAAAGTTCAATCTTACATTTGACCACAAAATTAAATTTCTCAACAGGAAGGTTTAAGGTTCAAAGTCTGGGAGGGACTTTCAATAAATGTCATTGGAAAGTGACAATATACAGAATGTAGAAGTCTGTCAATTTAAATGCTAAAAGGGTAATTAAAAAAAAAACAACAACCAGAGAGATCCGCCTTCATATCTACTCTTGAAATAGGCAAACTAAGACTAGAAAACTCATTTAGGTACCGAGAACACACAGTCATATGTTCATTTGGTAGAAATAAAAAAAATAACGATACCCAATCTGCAACAAGCTGTACTATTAGAGAACAGCTACACTACCATTACGGGGTAAAGATGGAAGATGTGGGAACAGGGGTGGAAGGAGGACAATACTGGTGGTGGGAATGCCCCTCATTCATTGTCACTATATACCTTAAATATTACTGTGAAATATTTGTAATTCACTTTTACCACAATAAAATTAAAATAATGAATAAATAAATAAATCAAAAGAAAACTCACATATACACTAGTCTTATAGCTAATCACACTGGTACTTGACTGGTGGAGCATATGGCAAATCAGTCCCTTTTTCTGTTGAATTCTCAGAAGCTGCATGCACACCCAAAGTCTCTTGCCACAACAGTGGCCCTGCTTTACCACTTTCCATTAATCACTACTAAGAAACCTGACCACCCAAAACTCCAGGGATTCTGATTTTGTGGCTGAAATCTGCAGGTACTTTTATAAAGTCAATGGTATTCTTTTCCTATCCCACAAAAGCTACTGACTACTAAAAGGTCTGCAGCCTATGATCCAGAGTTGCCATCATTTGAGGTCATCAGTTCAGCTCTGCTCAGTTCTAAAAATTTTCTAAACTTATGCCCACATAACAGCATACACAGCATCCCTACACACAGTTTTAATACTGACATGCCAGTAGAGAAAAACTAATTACATGTAAAATTATTACAGATCTCATTTAAACTCAACATAGCAAACCAATAACAGAATGCTCAATTAGCAATAACAAGCTTAGTAAACCTTCAGACAATGATTTTATGACTATATTGATATATGGAACCATTTTCACAGTTTTTCTTTTAATTTTTTTTCAATAGTTCTATTACCATTTATTTGTAACAAGCAATATAAAATAAAAGTTTTGTATCTGCCAAGGGACAGGCTTGAGAGAATGTTGGAAACCGGAGACAACTATATAAAGGAAAGCTATACATGTGGTGGGATTTATATCATATTATTAAATGCCAGAAATAACCATATTGTAAGCAACTTTGTAAATCATAGTGCTTAAAATAAAAAAATCTATTAGAAATAAAAGTAAGACTAGAAAATAATATTGTAGCCAAAAGACAAAATAAGACATCAAAATAAATTTTTTTTCTTTATGTATTTATAAATAACAAAGCTAAATCTTATAAAATTTGAATTAATATTTTAAAGTTAAAAATCTGATAACCATTTTATTTGTAACTTAATCTTTGTAATTGCAGGATAAATACCCTTTATATCCTACATATATACTATTATATTATACATACTATTAAAATATATTAGTAGGGAAGGGTCCCAGTGTTAGATTATAGAATTTAGATACAGAAAAGCATATAATGATATTACAGGAGTTTAAGAAATTGAGGTTACATTGATAAAAATTGCATTATTAGAATCAATAGTGCATTTTATGGCTGAAACTCAATTATGAACTTGTTTGTAAACATGGTGCTTAAATAAAAAAAATGATTTTTTTTAAAAAAAAAGAAGAACTGTATGCTGAAAAAGAAGCCATTCTAAATCCTCCAAATTTTGCCTTATCAGTGGATCATAGTAAAGATTGGTGTCAATGAATTATTAACATTATAAGTAAAACACCAACTGTCTGAACACAAGAGACCTCTATTTAAGGGGCCCACACAGTGGCACAGCAGGTAGAACGTTTTCCTTGCATCTGGCCAATCCGAGTTCAATCCCAAGCATTTCTTTTTTTTTGTTTTTGTTTTTTTTGGGGGGGTCACACCCGGCAGTGCTCAGGGGTTACTCCTGGCTACATGCTCAGAAATTGCTCCTGGCAGGCACAGGGGACCATATGGGACACCGGGATTCGAACCGATGACCTTTTGCATGAAAGGCAAACGCCTTACCTCCATGCTATCTCCCGGGCCCCCCCAAGCATTTCTTATGGTCCCCCAAGTCTGCCAGGAGTGTTTTCTGAGCACCAGGAGTAACCTATGAGAGCTATCAGGTGTGGCCCAACAATGAAACACACACCAAAAATATTAGTATCTCTATTTAGTTGGACTTGGTGATGTGCACCTGTAGTCTCAGTTAAGGGAAGCCAAGGCAGAAAATCACTTAATTCAAGAGTTCTGGGCTGTGGTGTGCAATGCCTTTTGGTTCTCTGCACTGTCATAACATTATTTTCTGGGAGCAGAGGACCACCAGGTTGCCTAAGGAGGAGTAAAATGGCCAGAATAAAAATGGAGCAGGTAAAAGATCACAATTCAATGTGTGTATTTTTTTTCCCTTAACAATAGTAGTATTTTTGTGTGCTTGTAAATCGACACAGTCTATTCCTAAGAAAAATTTGGTTAGGAGTTTCTTGTAAGAATGGGTTATAAGAATGAAAAACATATGTCATTATATTTATAATAACATCTATTACCTTTTCTTATAAAATGTAATTCAAATTACTCAAAATTCTTATTTAACATCCATTTCTTTCTAAATTAATATTAAATAAAAATACTCATTTGAGTATCTATAAAGTAGAGCCTGATATAAAATGATAGTAGTTTTTTTATATTTCTTACTCCCACAGTTACTTTCAGATTAAAAATTATTAACTTGCAGCAAAAAACAACTTACACTTACTATACTTTTATTACAAATTTATTTTGTTTTAATTTTTACTTACATTTTATTACAAAATTCATTTTTCTGAGACTCATTTATGTGTGTAAATGATGGCTTTTGCCATCTGAAATTGGACCACTAAACAACCCTACACTGCACTGAATATGGTATGGGAAGAGTCTTCCAGTTCCAAAGTATGGGAGGAAAATAAGTTAGATTATTTTATATTCAAAATCTGAGAATACAGGCTGGAGAGTCAAGAAGGATACAGCACAGCGAGGAGAGCCATTCCCTACCACACTATCAACCTGGCTTCAATCTCCGGCATCCCATATCATCCTCCTGAGTACTGCTAAGAATGACCCCTGAGCACAGAGCCAGGAGAAACCATTAAGTATCACAGGCTGTTACTCCCCCCCAAACAAAACAAAAACAAAAACAAACAAACAAACCAAAAGAATGAAAGATGGAGTGCTAATGCAGTAAGGAATGTGTTTCCTTCTTACGCAGTCCACCCTTATTTAATCTCCAGCATCCTAGATGGTCCCTTGAGCCCTCCAGGAGTAATTCGTGAGTGCAGAGCATGGAGTAACTGCTGAGTACCCTGAAAATCATGCTTTCCCAGAAAAAAAAAATTTCACAACGATGCTCGCTATTTTTATTTAATGCACAGTCCAGTTAAATTTTATTGCACATATTTCAGTGACAAGAACAAGCTTATCAGATCATAAGCTTGCCTGAGTTGTTGGTAGGGTTATAGACTCCAATAAACGATTTGCCTTCTGATTGATAATTAGAGGACTTTTAACAACTTGTCAGAAACTTTTAAGTTAGTCATAAATACACATCATATTACCACTTCCCTTTTGTTATTGGGGTGACTGAGAGTCACGCACATTTGGTTTTGATAGTTTTACTCTCAGTTTAGAGCCTGGACAAGGGTCATGCAAAGGATCACTGTGATCACTTATTTGGCTGTTGTATTCACTAGAAATTACATGATTTTAATTGTGGTGGTCATGGAGACATTAATCAGAAGCACAAGATATTTCATACACTGTCATTGTACAGGGGCCGCAAATAGAAGAGCCGATCACAATTACACTTGACATATGTGATTGTGCAGGGACTGAATATGTGATCTGCAAAGCAGATGCTCCAACACTAAGCCATTTCCAACTTAACTTTCTGTTACATTTTTACATAATAAATTATCTGTCAAACCATCCAAATTTTCTCAACACCATTTATAACCTTATAAAATATATAATTAATAAATTGATCTTTATCTGGTTATCTGCATTGTTTACACATAATAAATGTTTTTTAAAACTTTCTGTAGATATTCTGAATAAAAAAATAAGAGGTGTTGTTTCTAAACTGAACAGAGAATTAATTCAGTAGCAGAAGTAAATATACTTTTGTGACTCAGTTGGTTTTAAATGAACTACATTACAGGTATATTGCAAAATTACTTTCAAGAAACTAAATGATCTGAATAAATATGTGGTGCATATATATAATAGTAATATCTGTGGGAAGAAACTTGGAGGGCCACACTTGACTGTACTCATGGCTTACTAATGGATCTGTTTTCAGAAATCCCTCCTGGAGATACTAGCAGAGCATATGAGATAACAAGAATCACACCTAGGTCCACTTATGCAAGATAAGCTCCTTACTTGCTGTGATATCTCCATGTCTTACATACTAGTTATTAAGAAAATTACCTGTATAAAATTTAGACATGAGAAAATATTTTCGAAAAATATACCAATATGTTCTTTTATTTTCACTTAAAGATTTTTAATATAATAACCTTAATATTTTTAACTCATACTCTTTTACATTACATATCCTTTCTATGGAAAAGCATATACATAATTTAAGAAATTTAAGAAAATATATAGAAATCAAACTCTCACAGCAAAGCATGATATTACCTCATTTTGTAGACTTTATTTTGAGAACAATTTGTTTTTCTAATGAATACTCATTTTTTATATTTGATCTCAGATTTTGAATATTAATCTATATACATTCTTTGAAAACAGCTATACAATGAAAGCAATAACCTATGCCTTATAGACATCAGGAAAATAAATTTGATTAGAAAAGTAAGTTAGTAATTGTTTATCAATTTGCCATGACATCTAATACTAAGTATTTTGCATAACTATGGCCAGAAGCATAATCATACTTTATAAATTCATATATTAAGTGGTTATAATTTTCCTACGAAAAGGAACCCAAAAAGAAGTATTGCTCATTTGTTCATGTAATATTAAGAATTCTCAATTAGTTCTCATGGGACTTTATTGTGTCCCTCTTCCTGAGATTCTTATTTAAGACACTGTAAAGACAATAATTGACTTTATGTTTAAACACAACAATTTTCCTGATGACATTTTCATTTATGGGACAGTTTTTGATGTGCTACAAATGACTCATTTTTATATTGTTTTTTCCTTCTGAAGATGTTCAAAAAAAAAAAAAAAAAAAAAAAGAGTATGGGGCCTGTGAGATAGCATAGAGGTAAGGCGTTTGCCTTTCATGCAAAAGGTCATCGGTTCAAATCCCGGTGCCCCATATGGTCCCCCGTGCCTGCCAGGAGCAATTTCTGAGCATGTAGCCAGGAGTAACCCCTGAGCACTGCCGGGTGTGACCCAAAAACCACAAAAAAAATAAGAGTATACAGCTGTCCAATATTTAGTATAACAGAAATGCACCAACAAATACTGTAAATATTGTATTAAATCTCAGCACTGTCATTATAATGTCTTATATGTAGCATGATGTTTGTTTTAGTCTATGCAAACCATTATGTTAATTACCTTTCAGTTTTTAAAAATGACATCAATATAATGTAATTTAACTCTCATATAATAATATTCTCTAAATAACAATATTTTTAAATACTATTTGCAATATGCTGGAAACATATCCTTATTTTAAAAGTATATTTATTTCACTATATCCAGCAGTCCTCACAGAGGTTGGAATTTTACCTGTAAGATATTAAATGCTTTCAGTTTGCTAGTCTAATCACATTTCTTCTATCTACTATTTCATAGCTTTGCAATTAGGATTTTTAACAATGCAAAAGAATAATATAAATCTAAATATCTAATATTAAATGTCATCTTATTTTTTTATTTTTTAATTGAAACACCATAGTTACAAGGTTGTTCACACTACTATTTAACATATAAAGTTGTTCATGATTGAGTTATAGTCATACAATGTGCGACCTTCACCGGTGGGCGTTTCCCTGTAACAAAGTCAACAGTTTTCCTCTCACCCTCCCTGATGGCCTCTTTCCTCAACCACCCTCCCTGTACTTCATTTATTTTTTGTTGGGCACCGGTTTGCTTCCAGATTCTGGCTATTATAAATAATATATATAGTTATATATATTATAAATAATGCAGTGATGAACATAGGAATGCAGATGGCATTTTTGTATTGTATGTTTGTATTACTAGGGCATATCTCTAGTAATGGTATTTCTGAATCATAAGGAAGCTCAATTTCCAGTTTTATAAGGAATCTCTCTATTGTTCACCAGCAGACAATGAGAGTTTCTTTCTCCTCACATCCATGCCATTACTGGTTGTTCGTGTTCTTTGTGAGGTGTGTTATTCTTTGTAAGATGACATATCATTGCTGTTTTGATTTGCATTTCCCTGGTGATTAGTGATGTGGATCATTTTTTCATGTTCCTTTTGGTCATCTGTATTTCTTTGTTGAGGAAATGTCTGTTCATTTCATCTCTCCATTTTTTGATGGAGTTAGATATTGTTTGATTAGTTTAATCATAAGCTTGGTTATCTGAGATATTAACCTTTTATCTGATGGGTTTTGGGTGAATAATTTCTCCCATTCCATGGGTTATCTTCTTATCCTAGTCACTGATTTCTTTTAAGTGCAGAAGCTCTGCAAAGAGGCATCCTGCTATTATCTTAAAAAAAATGAAACAGGAGGATCAGAAGGCAAGGAAAGTATAGCATACAAAACTTGGTTTTGTTTTGAACAGTCTTTTTCATAGCAAACATTCAAACTGGAAATCTTGTTATTTCTCCAGTAAAACATAGCTATGCAAGAATGCTAATTATTTGAGTTAATTATAACTTTTCATTTCATTGTATAAGGTAGTTTTTATATTTGTGAACTAGTTTTTTTCAATACTTTTTTGAATACACAAAGAAAACATCATAGTTGTATTTGTATATTTATATTGAACTTGATATATATTTAACTTTTTGCATATATAGCGGTAAATAAAACTCATCTACAAACTTATAGCTTTATAATTTGTACAAATGGAATAGAAAGAAAAGACTTTAACACTTAAAATTTCAAATAATATTTTAATAAACTTATCTTTCTTTGGATTTGTTTAAAATTTTGACACCAGAGTGCTGCATTTAAATTGCAATCAACAATAGTTTCCTTCATCAATTTGTTTGTTTTAAATTAATATTGCACAGTATATGCTTCTAGAGTACATCACTGAAAATCAAGATATATATATATATATATATGTATATATATACTAATTTCAAAACTAAAAATTCAGTTCAGTGCTGGACAATACTATAGTTACTTTTGTCTTGATTTACCACATTCTACCCCTTTTTATATAAGTAATGACTAATTATTAAATAATATGTTTTATTAATTCAGTGAGTGTGCACGTATAGACCCACATATACTTGTACTCACAGCTTTTTCTGGCTCAGTTATTAGGAGTCACTCCAGGTAGTATTTGAGCAACTATTCATAATGACTTTTATCAAACCAGGTCATTTGCACAACACAGGCATTTTACCTTCCCTTGTACCATCTATTCAACCAAATAAATCATTTTTTCTTCACTAACATCTCTCTTTATAAACACTTTATTTGGAATGGAGTTTAACTAGTGTCTATAAATCAAATATTAAGTTTGTGTTTATAATAAAATGAACAGTTTATTCATAAATGAGAGTAAACATGAAAGTTCACTATCTAAAAAGAAATGTATTGATATGATTTACATATCCATATCATTTGGTTTTATTTATTTATGTATTCAAAATTTCAAATCTACTTCCTAATTTAGAACACTTTATTGTCTCCAAAGCAATCTATACCCATTCGTAGTTCATAATTTCTAGATCTAATTTCTAAATTTTAAACATAAACTTTTTATTTTTAAAAACTTTTATTTTTAATAAATTAGTTTCATAAATTTAGAAAATTTGTATAGAAATTTCTATTTCGGGGCCCGGGAGATAGCATGGAGGTAAGGCGTTTGCCTTTCATGCAAAAGGTCATCGGTTCAAATCCTGGTGCCCCATATGGTCCCCCGTGCCCGCCAGGAGCAATTTCTGAGCATAGAGCCAGGAGTAACTCCTGAGCACTGCCGGGTGTGACCCAAAAACCAAAAAAAAAAAAAAAAAAAAAAAAGAAATTTCTATTTCAAAATATTTTACTTAGAATTTTTTCAAGTTTTATCTATATTTTTTGGGTTTTTGGGGGGGTGGGGTTTGGGTGGCCACACCCATTTGATGCTCAGAGGTTACTCCTGGCTAAGAGCTCAGAAATTGCCCCTGATTTGGGGGGATCATATGGAACGCCAGGGGAATTGAACCGCAGTCCTTTCTTGGCTAGTGCTTGCAAGGCAGACACCTTACCTCTAGCACCACCTCACTGGCCCCAAGTTTTATCTATATTGTAATAAATTTTTTTCACTTTATATTTCATTCATATGATGGATACATATATTTAATTATGTAGAAACACCATATGAGGCTGGAGTTATAGTAAGGTAGGTAGGGCCATTGCCTTGCAAGCGTTAGTCCTAGATTTGATCCCCAGTAACCCAATGCTTTGGTCTCCCAAGCACCCTAGCAGTGATTCCTGAGTGAATAGCCAGGAGTAAGCTCTGAACACTTTCCATGTGGTCCCAAAACAAAACATTAAAACAAAACAAAACAAACAAAAAAAGCTATCAAATCAAAAAATAAACACCATATGCTTTCAGCTATTCATTAAGATGGGTGTGGTAGATGAATTTTTCATTATTTCTTTTTTTTTCTGTGATAATGTCTTTTAATTATTTTATTATTTTATTTATTTAAAGAAACTTGATTTACAAAGTTATTGACAGTTGAGATTTAGTCAGATGATACCACAATACCAATCCACCACCAGTATCAAATCCCATCACTACTGTTCCCTATTTTGTCATCACCACCCCAACCTACCTTCTCTCCAATCTCCACCTGTCAACCTTGCAGGCACAGAATAGTGTCTTTATTAGCATGTATGTTTTATTGTTCTGTACACTTAGTGGAATTACAGATAAGAGTTATATTGTTCATCATTGTAGTTCCACTTTTAAAACTGTCAAATTATTTTCTAAAGTTGTTGAATGAATGACAATCCCATCAACACCGCACACAATTTCTAGCTCATTCATGTTTTTGCATGAATGTTATTTTGATTTTTTATTTTAACTATCTAAAGTCTAAAGAATATCTTATACATTTATTTGCATTTCTCTAACAATTAACTAAGTATACCATTTTTCATGTGACTTGTAGAGCAATGTGTATCTTTAGATAAATATCTATAAAGAATTTATCATTTTTATTACTGGAATTGTATACTTGATATACTTTTGAAATAAAGACCTAATAAGGCATATTATTTAGAATTATTTTCTTCTATTCTGTGAATTTTTATATTTATTTAATAAATATTATTGAAGCCAGAGCGGTGGAACAAGCATTAGGGTGTCTGCCTTGCACATGCTAATCTAGGATGGACCACTGTTCGATCCCCTGGCATCCCTTATGGTCTCCAAAGGCAGGAACGATTTCTGAGCACATAGCCAGGAGTAACCCTTGAGTGTCACTGGGTGTGGTTCAAAAACCACAAAATGTCATTTTGTGCATAAATGTTTAAATTTAGTAAAATGTAAATTTAGTTTGTTTATGTAATCAGATTTAAAGCCTTTAATAATATTTGTTTCTATAGATTTATTTTGTATTTGTCTCACATTCATTCTCTCACACATTTGTTTTTCTTTTTTGATCTTGTTTTGGGCCACACCCTGTGACGCTCAGGGGTTACACGTGGCTATATGCTCAGATACTCTCCTGGCTCCGGGGACTCGGTCTGTCCTGGGCAGCTGCGTGCAAAGCAAACACCCTACTGCTGTGCTATGGCTTCGGAC
The DNA here is from genome assembly GCA_004027635.1 of Crocidura indochinensis. Classification (NCBI taxonomy): domain Eukaryota; kingdom Metazoa; phylum Chordata; class Mammalia; order Eulipotyphla; family Soricidae; genus Crocidura; species Crocidura indochinensis. The sequence goes on along the minus strand of PVKC010003136.1, from coordinate 14,879 downwards.
TCTCTACACACATTTTATTTATTAAATAAATCCTGGTCTAGGGATCTACATATTTCTATTATACTTTTCTTTTATTTTCAATGTATACTCAACCACCCTAACATCATTTATAGAAAAAATATATTTCTTCAATAGATTATTTAGGCATTCTTTAACAAATCAATTGACCATAAATGGAAGATATATTTATTGACTTTCAATTCTAATTTATTAATCAGTTTATTTCCTATATTTCTGTCATTGTTATACTGTCTGGATTATTGTCATTTACAACATAATTTAATATAGGAGGAAGTAACTTTCTCAATTTTATGAGATCCGGGGGCCGTGAGGTGGCGCTAGATGTAAGGTATCTGCCTTGCAAGCCTTAGCCAAGGAAGGACTGTGGTTCCATCTCCCGGCATCCCATATGGTCCCCCCAAGCCAGGGGCCTCTTAGCCAGGAGAAACCCCTGAGCATCAAACGGGTATGGCCCGAAAAAACAAACAAAAAAAAAATTAACTACAAGATCTAGATTTTTTGGCTAATATGGTGCAATAAAAATTTAGAATTTTACATTTTAGAAATACTTTATGAAAAAAGCAACTGTATTTAGATGAGAATTTTATGAAATCTAATATGCTTGTAAATTAGTGCTGATATATTCCTATTTAGATCATGGACTATTTTTCATTTATTTTATTGTGATTTAAGTTCCACAGCAATGAATTTGTAGTGGTGGCAACCATTACTTTTATACATAATTTTAAGTATTTTTAATGTGATAAAGAATTTTTTCTTGTGTTTAATAATTTGTATTGTTTTATTATAAAACTTCATTCTATGCATACACATGTTCACACACATATATAAATATATTTGAGTTTCCCATAAATTTTTCCATCTGTAAATTATGTCATATTCAACATTAAAATTTTACTTTTATATTCACAAAGCTTTCATTTCTAGAGCTATAACTAGCATTACATTTTTCAGTACAATTTTAAATTTGAGGATCTTCTACATTATTAGCCAGAATAAACTTCTACATTATTAGGAAGAAACCATGCATCAATCTTTTATTATTAAGTAATTTTTTTTCTTTTCTCTTTTAGTTTTTAGGTCACTTCTAGCTATGTTTAGTGGTGAGTCATGTATAAGGCAAGCACCTTATTTGCTGTAAGTTTTCTCCAAACCCTCATCATTAAGTAATGTTTTGCATGACTTTCATGTTAGGATAATATTGGCTTCACAAATGTGTTGAGAACTGTTCTTTCCTCATCTAATTTTGGAAATATTTGTACAAGAAGGATGTTAATTCCTCTAAGGAAGTCTGGCATAATTCACCAGTGATACCATCTGTGCCTGGGCTTTTCTGTATGGCCTAAAAGTGTTTGATTTTTAAAAATCAATATTTGATACTTTTAATAAGCCTATTTTTTCTGTTAGTTTCATTGGCTTATGCATTTTTAGAATTTGTTATTTTAGTCTTTGCTAATAAGTACACTGAAATATATGATATTTTTATTTCCAGCTTTATATATTTAATTTTTTCTAACAATCAATTTTTGGTTTTGATTATATATTTCTTAATTTTTTAATTCATTTTTGGTTGATTTTTTTATTCCCTGATATTTATTGTTTTTCTCTTGCTTGCCTTGATGTTTGTTTATATTTGGAAATGTAAACTATTTTTTCTTTACCATCTGCAGTTATTTTCATTTCCATTATCCTGATATTTTAATTTTACTAAACATATTTTAATAGCAATTATTATTGTTTATTTATTATTACTAACAGAGACTTCACTTAGTATTGAATTATTCTCTGATGTTAAATTACTTTAAGATTTAAGTAGTAAGGTTTAAGATTCAAATCTCACTAAATCAGTGAATAAAAAATTTCCTTAATGCTGATTTATATTATTTTTCTTCTATATTTCCATAGAATAATTACTGATAGTTATAATAATTGTACAGTTAATAAAATTTATGTTATATTTCTTTCCAAATAATGGAACATTTATAGAGAAAAGATGATTCTATGATAGATAGATATTTGTAGAATAAAAATTATAATCAATTATAAGTGAGTGAGGACAAATTAATCAAGTTAAGTATTTTAGAAAATGATAGGGACTCCAGGTAAAAAGATATGACTATTACTCATTAAAAATAAATACAGTATTTGAGTGACCTTTTGCAACTGCGAAAAAGCATATGAATATACTTTTTACTTTAAGTAGTACTTTATACCTATATTTTATTTTCTATCAAAATATCACTTCATTGATTCTAAATAAATTTTATTTAAAAATCACCTTGATCACTTTAATGATAAAATAGGAACATACACATTTGAGATGACAACTAAAATCCAAATGCCAACAACTTAAATTACCCTGCATCTCTGAAAAAGATCATCACCTTAAAATATATATTAATGTATAGTTAGATTCTTCCCAAAATTCATATATGTATGTAACTTCTTCCTTAGGAACTCTAAGATAAATGTCATATTCAATATTTTTTCAATAACTTCGAGGGCCCTGTAAAGCAGTGGGCTCAATGACCACTCCTTGAAATATTTCAATTAGCAGACCAGACCATTCAATGTAAGGGTAGAGTCTTCGGTGTTGAAGCCTGCCAGGGCTATTTCATGGTGAGTGAGAAGATCTAGATGGGCTTTGGCAAAGAACTTAAAGTGCCAGTAATCAAATCTGATAGGTTGGAACCCCGGAGAGATAGCACAGCGGCGTTTGCCTTGCAAGCAGCTGATCCAGGATCAAAGGTGGTTGGTTCGATGGTACGAATCCCGGTGTCCCATATGGTCCCCAGTGCCTGCCAGGAGCTATTTCTGAGCAGACAGCCAGGAGTAACCCCTGAGCACCGCCGGGTGTGGCCCAAAAAACAAACAAACAAAAAAATCTGATTGGTTGTGCCATTTCCTCTGTCCTCTAATATTTCTTTTAATGAAAACAAAATAGCATATGAATAATTGAAAAGGAAGTTGATATGACTGCTCCCCTGAGTTCAATCTTTTAAATTCTCCAAAACATAAGGGATTCTGCCATTTCACTCTTCCTGAACAGGAGTTTTAATTACATTCTTAAATGAGATTTTCTCTTAAAGAGAACACAAAAATCATTTTTGAATATAAAAGCAATATTTTATATGGAAAATATGTATAAAGTTTTCAAAAGCAAATATATGTTATGAATATCAGAAACTTAATGTACTAAAATATGCATTTGAAAGCCTTAAAGATTATATATTTTAAGCTAATAATTACACAGGAGGAATCGGAAGCCCAAAGGTATCAGATGATTTTTCTGATCACCAGCTGCTACAAAACTTTGCAATAAAGAATAAAAAATACACAAAATATAGTCATATTTGAAAAGGCTGTAATACACAGCCTAACTGCAAGAATTTGAAGCAGTGTCTGTTAAAGGCCTTTTATGTGGCATTAAGCAACTTCTTAACATGTCATAAGTTCCATACCTGTAAAATAGAAATGATGGTAGTCACAGTTTCCTGGGTGAATATTCGATTATCTGTGATTAAATACAAAGATGTCTTCCTACTACATATTAATTCCTCAATAGCGATAAATTTTTAGGACAGTCTATTCTAGGATTCTTTTTTCTCTCAAATAACATTAAGTGAAAACTTGCATGATTTTATAGAAATTTTCAAGGACAAGTAAAGAAATGGCAGAGAAATTTAATAACATAAACCATCATTTTGCATCAAGATATACTTTTTTTTACAAATAAGAGAGACTATTGCTAGACTGTGTTAGAAATATTTTAGGGGCCGGAACCATGAGACAAGTGGAAAGGCGTCTGTCTGCCTTTCCTGAGCTAAACTGGGACTGACCTCTGTTAGATTCCCTGGCATCCCTATGGTCCTCCCAAGTCAGGAGCAATTTCTGAGCACTTAGCCAGGAGTAACCCTTGAGAATCACCACGTGTGGCCCAAAAAAAACCAAAAAAGAACAAAAAAAGAAATAGTTTAACTCTGTTATAAAAATTGTACAATCTACTGATGTATTTATAGATCAAATTTTAAATTTTATTAGTAAACAGAAACACACATTCCCTTAAGTATTATTATGAATGAAGTTGGTTTACATAATAGAGATAAATAGTATTTAGGAGAAAAATCCGAGTTGTATATTCTAGATTATTTTTGATGATATTAATTCTCTATTCAATCAACTTGAAAATGATTCAAGTTACTTTTCTCTAAATACAACTGTTATTTTAATTTCCTTCTATCTGATTATTAGATTTTCATAAGCAATAATAAATTTTTACTTTAATAATTAAAATAATCAAGTTTTATTATGAATTACAATAGTAATTTATTATAGTTAATCACTAGCTCTGTTAATTTGCTTAACTACAATCTTATAACCTAATTAAATTAAATTTCTATCAAAAATGGATTGCATATATAATATAAATCTATAACTCAATTTATTGAGAAGTAAATTTTGTTTTCTCTCCAAAACTTTAATCTATTTTCCTGTCATCATATTGGTAATTCTTTTTTTTAAAACTAAGTTTATGACAAAATTTCATCATTTTTAAATAGGAATGAGCTATTTTATGTTTATAAAATTCAAATATATTTCCACACATCTACTGCAATAATGATGAACTGAGAAAACTAGATCATGTGCACTTTCTATTGGAAATATCTTTTTTGACATTTAAACATGAATGCTCATTTTTTATGATAACCTCCATTTTAACATTCCAGAAAATTATGTTTTCCCATTTTCTTAAAACTGAGTAGTATTCTATTGTGTATATATACCACATTTTAACCAGTCATTTATTCTTTTATTAATTTCTTTAACCATCTTGATTACAAATATGATTGTGATTAGGTTTCAGTCATGTAAAGAACACCCCTCTTCATTAGTGCAACATTCCCACCATCAATGTCCCAAATCTCTCTTCATCCCACCCCAGCTCACCTGTACTCTAGACAGGCTTTCCAGTTCCCTCATTCATTCACATTGTTATGATAGTTCTCAGTTTAGTTATTTCTCTACCTGCATTAAACACTCTTTGTGGTGAGCTAATGTTCGTTTTTAAACTGATTAAGAGAGTAAAGTAATTTTAACACCATATTACATCATTTTACTTTTTTGCACACAATCTATTAGAAAACATAAAAAAGACTACATTAAATTTTAAGTGATTTTTCCGTGAAGCTTCAAAGCTGGTTTCATGTTTAAAAACTAATAAATAAAAAATACTATATAATAAATTTAAGAAAAAAACAATACTATAATATTAATCTGGACATAGAAACAAAGCTGTTAATAGCATTCAACAGTGATTCCTTTTGGGGAGGAAGGCCACACCTGATGGCATTTAGAGGTTATTTCTGGCTCTGAGCTCACAAAACTATATGGGATGCAGGAATAGAAATTCGGTTGCTTCCTGGATTAGCTGCATGCAAGGCAAATGCCCTACAGCTGTGCTATCCTCTGGCCCAACATTCATTGTTTATAAAACCTCTTTCAAACTAGTATGCAACATCAAACATCCCCAATACTAAGAAGATACATAGTTGAGGAACATATTACATGATTTCTTATGATAAAACTAATAATTTTCTATATGAAAAGGCAAGAAATATTTTTGCTCATCATTTATATTCACCGTTGTATTATATAGCTTTCTCTGTAAATAATGAAGTTTATGTATAACAAGATTTGAGGAAAGAAAAAAGGTTTCGTTGATTAGATAATACAATATTCCTCAAAAAAGTATCTTAATATACACAAAAAAGGATGATTGCACTAACAGTACATTAAAATCACACAGATAAAAGATACTAAATTATTAAATAATAACATTTAAAATCAAAGAATAAAATATAAATACATTATGAACTATGATGTGCTTTTATATAAATTTATTTTGGAGGTTGATGTTTACATCGCTTTGTGATGAATCCTAACTCTTGACTTTAACACCAATATTACATCATTTTACTTTCTTGTACATAATCTATTAGAAAATATAAAAGGACTACACTATATTTTAAGTGGTATTATCCATGAAGCTGCAAAGGTGGTTTCATGTTTAAAAACTAGTAACACTTAAAAACATACCTAGAGTACTGGTAATAGAGAACTGGGTTCAGCCAACTCTACATCTGAACTCTAAATTTATTAATGTATCAGGAAAATCCCTAATCATTGGTCAGATAAATAATTATTTACATTCTAATAGGTTGATTTAAAAATTTTGAACATAGTTACAATTTAGGGTTGGATAGTTAATATATGTGAAATATTTAAATGTAAATAGGTACATAAAATATTTAAAATTAGTCAGCACCTTAACTAAATAGAATTTTCGATATGGGGTATTTCTTATTTTTTTATAAAAATCTTTACTTAAGCAGCATGATTACAAGCATGATTGTAGTTACATTTTAGTCATAAACATAACACCTCCCCTTCACCAGTTCAACATTCCCACCACCATTGCCCCCCTCAATTGGTATTCCTTAATTATGAACTAGAAAATTAAAATTATTGATCTTTAAAGTTAATCTTGTTGAAATATCACAGTTCTGATATTTGATTCTCAGAAATTTGAACATGAGCTACATTACATAATGAATACAATTATGTAATAATATAAATGACATTGAGTTAAAAGTGTATTTATTAGACAAATAAAGAATAAAAAATTAACCTTAAAAATCTTGCTCAGAAAAATAAAAACAAAACTTGTTCAGGAACAATTTTTACAATGAGATTTTAAAGAGGTACAGCAAATTTTTCTATTTCAGCTTATTATCATGTAGTTTATAGTTAAAACAAAACAAAATGTTTTGAAGTAAAAATATTTGGGGCCCGGGAGATAGTATGGAGGTAAGGCGTTTGCCTTTCATGCAAAAGGTCATCGGTTCGAATCTCGGTGCCCCATATGGTCCCCCGTGCCTGCCAGGAGCAATTTCTGAGCATGGAGTCAGGAGTAACCCCTGAGCACTGCCGGGTGTGACCCCAAAAACAAAAAAAAAATTAAAAAAAATATTTGGAGAAAAAAGTCACATATAAAATATCATTCTATTATATTCTATTATATACTTCTGTTTTCAAATCTTTATTTTAGAATGTCCTATTATGTGATTAACAGTTTTCCCAAATGTTATACATTCACCTTTTATTATGGATTGATATGGGCCATAACTGACAATACTCAGGGGGTACTCATGGTTTTGTGATCAGTGATCACTCTGGGAGGTGCTCAAGCCTCCATTAAAGCTGGGGATCAAATCAGGGTCAGTTGCATGCAAAGCAAGTCATTTAAATTTTGTTCTATACTCCAGCCCTCTTCTTTATATTAACTTTTTAAATGAACTTTATATTCTTTTTAATTATATAGTTTAAATAAAAATTGAAAATTATTTAATGAGTGCATGATACCAAATCATAAAAATATGCTCTTGTCAAAGGAGATATTGAGGAAAGCTCCTTACAAGGTATTTTACAAACAAAGAAACAAACACAGTTTCCACAATATTATGTTTTTTTGTTTATAACTTGCCAAATAGGTGATGAAACCAGATTCCGTCTTAATCATAGACTGTGAGAATAAACAGCTTTCGATACATAAGTGATCATTGAATAATCTTGCCTCTTTCATTCCTGTCACAACAATCTTTCCACCATCACTGTGAGATTGAGTAGATGACTATGATTGCGATATGTCAGCAATAAAGGCCTGAAGCTGCTAACAGCTTTCCCGGAATTACCTGTAAGTTGAGAAAATTACCAGATCCCCCTCACAGAAGACTTTGAAAGCCTTTCTCTTCATGCTACCTTTGCAGCTCTGAGAAGTTCAAAATATTAAATTGCACTGAGCAGTTTTAGGCCAATTAGTATTTTAGTGTTCAGATAGCTATCTTTAAAATAAGAAAAATAAGCTGACTAAATATTTAGAGAAAATGAAATCTACAGAGATCCCTGTATCCAATAAAGGAGAGGAAGAGAACAGAATAATTGCATTATGACACAAGACTCAAATTATTCCATTTAGAACTGATGGATATCTTCAACATATTGGGCAAATTTTCTCTTGTAGATTATCACTGTGATATACAATCAAAATTTTACAGAAAATATGTTAAAAATAAAAACAACAACAAAAACAAACAAATACTAGCTTCTATAGACATTACTTGATCTCTAAACAAACTAGAAAGGATCAATATTAGTTATGTTTCTGAAGGCCATTTGGAGTTCCCAATACATCATTTTAAATTATTTTCTCAGATCAGCCTCAGTTTTATCACAGTGGTGTTCAAGCTTAGCCCAGGCAGACTTCAGGGATCATGTGGGATGCCTAGAATTTGATGTAGGACAAACACAGCCCTAGCCCCTGATATTGCTTCAGCCCCATTGGGGAGGGGGTGTCACACTTGGCAGTGCTCAGGCATTACTCCTGGCTCTAACTCAGAAATTACTCTTGTTGGTTCACAGGAGCCTATGTGTTATGCAAAGGATCAAAGCCATGTTGACCACATGCAAAAAAAAGCAGCCTACCCACTGTACTATAATTCAGGACAACAGAGTAAACTACTTATTGTAATTCATTTTTATTTCAAGTTCATTTTATAATTTTTTGAGAAATCGAGAATAAGCAAAACTGTTTTTAAAAGATACTGCAATCTGGACATTTTAGTTAGAAGATTTTAAAGCCTTGTAAAATTGAGCAATTTATTACAAGTTTACCTTTAAACTTGATTGTTGAATAACAAACAGCCCTGGATGGGGCTGGATGGTGATGGCATGGATGGAGGGGCCTTTCTCTGCAGGCCCATGCCATTTGTCTCCAACCCCTCCAACTGGCAGGTCTTAGCGTAGCGAGGAAATAATCCACAGACATGTTTCAGGAGACATCAGCTTTATTCAAGGCCCAAGCCAACACATGTGACTCCTTAGCTTCCAGGGGTCCTCAAACTTTTTAAACAGTTCACTGTCCCTCAGACCATTGGAGGGCCAGACTATAGTAAAAACAAAATTACGAACAAATTCCTATGCACACTGCATACATCTTATTTTGATGTGAAGAAACAAAACTGGAACAAATACAATATGTGGCCCACGGGCCGTAGTTTGAGGACTACTGTTTTACGCTGGGTCCATAGTAAGCCCTCACATCTCAACCTCTTTCAGACACCTCTTCTGCTTCTTCTTCCTTGCTGAATCTCTCTTCATTTCCCAATCAATCCTCCAAATCCCCTCCCTGCCCCTGAGGCAAACCTATTGATACTTCCCAAAGACCCATCCCAGAAATGGGTAGGCTTTACTAGCAGGTAAGGTTACACAGGAAGAATGAAGGATGGGCTAGCACTTGATAAGTAAAAATGAAGAATTATACGGTTTTTTAAATGTTGACAATTTTATTATAAAAATTGTATAATCAATGTCAGCTAAATTGTTTTTGTCTTGCCAACTTAGTTTCCAAAGTAAATAAAGCCACAAAATTGTGATTTTTTAAAGCATCACAACTTATAGCTGATCACAAAGTAGGATATGAGAGAAGCAAATATTTCATAAAATATAATTTTATCAGATCAGAGACAATCAAATATTTTGAACTATATAGTTGGTATGATGATGAATCACTCTTATTCAAAAAGGAGAATGAAACAAAAGCAGTAAGGACAATTCTGGGATAATATTAATGATTTTTTTCTTACTTTAGGCGCATGTAAAATATCTAATCTTTTCTGTTTAAATACTTTTTGTGGGGCCCGGGAGATAGCATGGAGGTAAGGTGTTTGCCTTTCATGTAAAAGGTCATTGGTTTGAATCCCGGTGCCCCATATGGTTCCCCGTGACTGCCAGGAGCAATTTCTGAGCATGGAGCCAGGAGTAACCCCTGCCGGGTGTGACCCAAAAACCACACACACACAAAAAAAGTAAATACTTTTTGTCTCTTTTGTTTTGGGCCTCCACCCAGCAGTGCTCAGGGGTAACTAATGGCATTGTACTCAGAAATAGCTCCTGCTAGGCTTAGGAGAACATATGAGATGCCAGGGATGGAATGGGGTCAGTCCCCAGTAGACCACATGTAAGGCAAAAACCCGACTGCTGTGCTATTGCTACAGCCCCTGTTTAAATATCTTGAATATGCTTTCATGTATATATTATATAATGAATAGTATAAGCAATGAGCTCTTTGTACTCAGTGGAATTCTATGCAATTACTGAAAAATATAAATTGTGCTTTGGAAGACAAAATGGATAGAAATAAAGGTTATTATTTTATGTAAAATGTATTAAAACTAAAGCACCTGCTCTATGGTGTTTTACATATGTGGACTAAAAGTAATTAAAGCACACTGACAAAGAGAAAATAAATTTAAATTTTAGTTTCAGTAAATATTATAATAGTTACTCTTTGGAAAGTGATGACTATTGATATTATTAGGAATTGATTCCTGTGTATTATGGGATAATAGTGTTACTTTTGTGTTGTGTATGTTGAGTCATTTTCACATAGTGTTTTATGAGTCTATAAGCCCCAAAACGTTTTTACACTCTAAAACTATGATAATATTTTAAGATAAAAATATAACCCTTGTTTTAGTAAGTAAAAATTACTTTTAGAAAAAAATTACTTTTAGAGAAGTGAATGCACCATGGACAAATAAAATAGTACTTTTAATTTTTCCCAAATAAGAAAGTAATTCCTGTATGGTAAGCTAGTTGTTTTTTCTTTGACAGGCACAGAAAGAAAAATATACATCTTAAAAAGATAGTTAAGTAAACTGACAGAATACAGGTCATTTATTTAAGACAAATATATATAGAGTCTGTAATTTAACTGAGATAAAGATCATGCATAATGACTGCTTTGGGTCATTATGGGTCTGGCCGCCTATTTTAGTTATTGCAAAAGTCCAAGTATCTCTATTTGAAAGTCATATTATGTGACTTGAGAGATAATTCAAAGAATAAGAAGTTTGTCTTTCATAGAACCAATCCTGATTATATCTAAGTCACTATATTTGATTCCCTAAGCAGCAGCAGGAGTTTACTCCTGAGGACAGTGCCAAGAGTAATGAGGACTATTTGATATGGCCCAAACAAAACAAGAAAGAAAACATAAATTATTCCATTAAATCTCTGAAGAGAAACGGAGAAATGTATGTCAAGTTGTATTTTTTTTTTCTCATTTCTTGATATATAACATGCATAAGAAATCTCGGGGGCCCGGGAGATAGCATGGAGGTAAGGTGTTTGTCTTTCATGCAAAAGGTCATCGGTTTGAATCCCGGTGCCCCATATGGTCCCCCGTGCCTGCCAGGAGCAATTTCTGACCATGGAGCCAGGAGTAACCCCTGAGCGCTGCCAGGTGTGACCCAAAAACCAAAAAAAAAAAAAAGTATTTATAATTTCTGGGCCCGGGAGATAGCATGGAGGTAAGGCGTTTGCCTTTCATGCAAAAGGTCATCGGTTCGAATCCCGGTACCCCATATGGTCCCCCGTGCCTGCCAGGAGCAATTTCTGAGCATGGAGCCAGGAGTAACCCCTGAGCACAGCCGGGTGTGACTCAAAAACAAAAAACAAAAAACAAAAACAAAAAAACAAACAAAAAAAAAGAAATCTCACATAAATACAAGATGTGCAGATGCATGTTTTGCCCCAAATATTACATACCATAAAGTACAAGTATTGTTGGCAATATATAAACTTGTATGTCACATATATCTAATTGATATATTTTTAATAATGATCATAATATTTCACTTGTCAATAATTATATCACATCTGAAAATTTAATAACACATTAATCTGAACCAATATATATTGTCTGACAAATTTTAAAAGAGCTAATATAGGGGCTGGTGAGATAGCACAGTGGCAGGGTGTTTGCTATGCTTGCAGCCACGCATGCAGCCAATTCAGGACAGATGATAGTTTGAATACCGGCATCTCATATGGTCCTCATGACTGCCAAGAGCAATTTCTGAGCGCAGAGCCAGGAGTAACCCCTGAACACCACTAGGTGTGAGGCCCCCAAAAACAAACTAAAAGAGCTAATATAAGCTTCTGTGCTTTGAGTACAATTAAGATGAATACTTGTGCTAGTGTATTAAGTATGTCAACATTAATGTAAAAATATTAACCATCGTGTATTATATTATTATCTAAGTCATATAAACTTGACAAATATTATAAGCATTGTTTTTAATATTTTTTATTTAAGCACTATGATTATAAACATATTTGTAGTTCGTTTCAATGATAAAAGTACACTCCCTTCACCAGTGTAACCTTCCTGCAATAATACCCCTCATTTTCCGCCTCCCACACTCTTGCCTGATATTAAGATACGCATTCTTTTTTTCTCACTCACTACCAGTGTCATGATACTTTTTGGTGTAGTTATTTCTCTAAATTCACTCTTCAATCTTTGCAGTAAGCTTCTTATCATGGGCTGGTCCTTCCATTCCTCATCTCTTTTATCTCTGAGTATTATTACCATACTATCTTTTATTTTTCTTAAGTCTACAGATGAGTAAAACTATTCTATGTCTATCTCTCTCCCTCTGAATTATTTTTTAGCATAATAGTTTCATTTTCATTCATGTATATGAACATTTCATGACTTCATTTTTGAAAGATGTACCACTGTTTCTTTAGCTAATCATCTATTATTGGGCATCTGGGTTGTTTCCAGTTTCTAGCTATTATAAATATTGCTGCAAAAATATTGCCGTACATAATGCATTATTGTATTGTGTTTTTGTGTTCCTAAAGTATATTCCCATAAGTGGTATTGCTGGATCATATAGGAGCTCAATGTACAGTTATTAAGGAATATCCATATTGTTTTCTAGAAAGGATAGACTACACCGCATTCCTACTAGCCGTGAATGAGAGTCCTGTCCCCTCAGATTCCCACCAGCACTAATTGTTCTCGTTCTTTTTTCCTTCCTACCTTCCTTCCTTCCTTCCTTCCTTTCCTTCCTTCCCTTCCTTCCTTTCCTTCCTTTCTTCCTTCCATCTCTTTTTCTTTCTTCCTCTTTCTCTTTCTTTCTTTCTTCTTTCTTTCTTTCCTTCCTTCTTTATTTTTTCTTTCTTTTCCTTCTTTCTCTTTCTTTCTTTCTTTCTTTCTTTCTTTCTTTCTTTCTTTCTTTCTTTCTTTCTTTCTTTCTTTCTTTCTTTCTTTCTTTCTTTCTTATTTCTTTCTTTCTTTCTTCTTTTTGTGTGATGTGTGCCAATTTCTGTGGAGTGAGATAGTGCCTCATTATTTTGATCTGCATCTCCCTGATGATTAGTAATGTGGGACATTTTTTCATTTGCGTTTTAGCCATCTTTATTGTTTTTTTAAGAAATGTCTGTTCATTTCTTCTTGCTACTTTTTGATGGTATTAGAGTATTTTTCTTGGTAAATTGGCAGTATCTTGTGTATCTTAGATATTAATCCATATAATGCCAAATTATCTAATGGTTACTGAGTGAATAGTTTCTCCTATTCTGTGGGTGAACTTGTGTCCTAGTCACTATTAGCTCTGAGATGCAGAAGCTTCAAAGTATAATGTAGTCCCATTTATCTCTGCTTCCACTTTTTGAACAGTAATGTTTCCTCCTTGAAGATGCCTTTAGTCTTACTGTCATAGAGTGTTTTATCTACGTGTTCTTCTATATACCTTATGGCTTTTGGTCTGATAACAAGGTCTTTATCTATTTAGATTTGACTTTTGTGCATGGTGTTAGGTAATGGTGTGAGTTAGTTTTTTTTTTTTTTTTTTTTTTGCATTTGGCTGACCAGATGTCCCAACACCACCTGTTGAAGAGGATTTCCTTGCTCCATTTTGTGCTTCTTTTTTATAAAAGATTATTGATTACATGTCTGGGGAATATTGTCTAAATATTCATGTATTCCATTGATCTGAGGGTCTGATATTATTCCAATTTTATTCGTTTTTAATGACTATTGCTTTGTATTACAATTTAAAGTTAAGGAAGTTGATATCTCCCATCTTCTTTTTCCTAAAGAATGTTTTAATTACTGATCGATGTTTATTTTTCCAAGTAAATTTCAGGAGTGTTTGATCCACTTCCTTGAAGAATGTCATGGGTATCCTTAGAGGAATTACATTAAATCTCTATAATTCGTTGGTGAGTATTGCCATTTTAATGATGCTAATCTTCCCAATCCATGAACAGGCTATGTGTCTCCATTTACTTGTGTCCTCTTTTATTTCTTTTATTTCTTTCTTTTTTGGTTTTTGGGTCACACCTAGCAGTGCTCAGGAGCTCAGGGATTACTCCTGACTCCAGGGCTCAGAAATTACTCGTGCCAGGCTAGGTGGACCATATAGAATGCTGGGATTCGAACCAATGACCTTCTGCATGAAAGGCAAATGCCTTATCTCCATGCTATCTCTATGGCCCCACTCTCTCTTTTATTTCTTGAAGGAGTCTTTTGTAGTTTTTGTTTTATATATAGGTTCTTCACCTATTTAAATAAGTTGACTCCAAAGTATTTGTGAATAAAACTTATTTCAAAGTAGTTTATTGATTGATTGATTGATTGGTTTGGGGACCACCCCAGAGATGCTCAGTGATTATTCCTGCCTCTGCACACAGTAATCCCTCTTGGAAAGCTCAGGGGACCATATGGGATGCCAGAAATCAAACATTGGCTGTCCTGGGTTGGCTGCATGCAAGGCAAATGTCCCGCCACTGTGCTATCTCTCCATCCCCCATAGGATTGTTTCTTTTTTTTTTTTTTGTCCCCAATTTCCAATCCAGACCAGGCAAGGATCTGGGTTGAAGTGCATATAGGGTGCGTTTACTGTACCTCCTTTTTCTATACAGTCTGTGTGAGGAACACAGCC
>PVKC010003135.1:0-40160 GCA_004027635.1 Crocidura indochinensis | reverse complement strand
AAAAAAAAAAAAAGAAAGAAAGAAAAAAAAAAAGAAAAGAAAAAAGGTGGAGGGAATGTCAAACCCTGCCACTCCAGAACCCCTTCTTTTTCTTGTTTTGTTTTGATTTGTTAGTTTTTGACTTTATTTTCCTTCTCTTTTTCTTCCACTTTTCTCTTTCTTTTTCACTCCTGAGGCTATTATTTGGTGATTTGTTTTTTCTTATTAGTCGGGTGAATTTTTTTCTCTTTCTTTTTTTGGTAGTTGCTACCAAATTTTTTCTTCCTTTTTTCTTATCCTTTTTTTATCTCAAATGACAGCAGAATAGACAATCTACAACAAGCTGTAAAGTGGAGACCAGTTACACTAGTATTCTGGGGGGGGGGGAGGAGGGAGATATGGGATGTATGCTGGGAACAGGGATAAAGGGAGGACAACACTGGTGGTGGGAATGCCCCTCATTCATTGATACTATGTACCATAAATAATTCTGTGAAAGTTTTGTAATGTGGGACCAGGGAGGTGGTACTAGAAGTAAGGTGTCTGCCTTGCAAGTGCTAATCAAGGAAAAACCTTGGTTCGATCCCCTGTCGTCCCATATGGTCTCCCCAAGCCAGGGGCATTTTCTTTTTTTTTATTAAATTTTTATTTTCAATTATGAAAACAAAGATGCAAAGAACAAGGACAAGGTAAAGTTACAGTGGAAGGACAATCACCCATACACAGAATTCTCAGTAGTCCCATTGCTGATGTCTTAACTTTGAACTTTCAGCCAAATAATACTAAGAAAAATAAAACAGAACCCATGTACAATTACTTTGTCCCTCAAATCCCCAGATAGTAGTACATAATTTTTCTTAACATCACACAAAAAAATCTGAAGAAATAAGACTTACGTAACTCCTTAAACATTGAAGGAAAAGTACTTTTTTACATTTCCGTGCACATGCCTATTAGTTTAAGTTAACCTCAAAAGTTTAAGTGGGTTGTTTTTTCTTAAGGATTAGAGTCAAAAGAGCACAGTAAAAATGGTGTTAGAGTGGAATATTGTTTGCATAGGCCCACCAAAATATGAGGGACATGGAAAGGGAAAGCGTTGGTCTAAATACAAGGTGACCCTACCCCTGAAGTTTCCTGGCATGAGACCAACTCTAGGCTCCAGGCAAACTAGTTTGTCCAATCCAGGTCATTGTCTGTTGCCGATACCTGTTTATTTTTCACACAGTCTCTGTTGCTGGTATCATGTTTCTGTATTAAAGATCCTGGAATCTGAATATTCTATATCCCATTCAGAATGGTGCAGAGTGTCTTCTCGTTTCACCTCAATTTAAAGGGCAATGAAGAGAACCCTGTGTTGTAGAGCAGGTCGTTGTTGTCAAGTCTTCTTAGTGTTAAGGGAAGTCTCTTTTGAGCAGGTTGATGTCAGAGCCATGGTAGAGGATTGCTTCCAGATGTTATAAAAAACCTTGGATGTTTCATAGATAGCTAGCCTGGTTCAGCCCATTCTTCTGAGGCCTGTGCCACGTCATTATATAGATGTTCAGGGTGTAAGGTCCCATTGCACTATGAGATTCTTGTGTTCCATCCTCTATTAGATAAGAACTTATTTGTATGGATAGTATTTTCCCATTTTAATGTGCCTATGCAAACAAGGAACAATGTCATGAGGCGTTATCAATGCATATGGAGGCCATAAGAACAAGTCCAACAATTCCTATGACATGGTTCAATCATAAGCATTAAACTGAGAGACTCTTCCCCCAAAATTTGTTATTGAACAGCTCACAAAGAGAAGACAAGATAAAAAGTGGGTAGAATCGTCACGGTAAAGGAATATTGAGAAAGAGTTATAGCTGTTAAAGAAAATACACATAAAATATTAAAAAGACATATATGTCCATTTTATGTCTTTTGAAATAGTTGGGGGTTGTTAAATCCAATGCACGACTTTGGTCTGTGATTATAACTGTGTAGTACTGAAGCTAAAAAGGGTAAATGTGGGGCTCTGATGGTTGGGGGTGAGAGAGTTAAGGAGTAATAATGAGTTTTGTAGGGGTGAGCGAAAGGGAAGAATATGATGGGGCAGAAGGTCGGTCATGGTGCCTAACAAATTAAAGAACTGAGCGTAAAGAGGGGAAATTAAGGGGAAGATAACGAATCGGGATTGGGAGATGAGGGAGAAGGGGCTCTGTGTGATAGAGGGGAAATATATCAGAGGGGTTAAATACATTGTATAGATGAATTGTTTATGGATTAGGCTTGGCAAGCAGAGAGGTCCACTGTATAGGAGGTTATGGCTACTTATACAATGATTTTAGAGACCAATTTGAATATTATCCTCAAAATCTAAGGAATTCCATTTTTTCCTAGAAACAGTCGAGACTTAAGAATATTTTTGGGTGTTGTTAAAAAGTATATAAGTATATAAAAAGTATATAAGCTTTTGAAAATGAACTAGTAAGGAAATAACACCTGAATGTGGTCCAGTATGCAGTGGGGAGGAATTTCCACTCTCCTGGACTAAGTGGTCAGCCAGGGGTCCTATGGCTAGCTGTCCTGCCCAGAGCCCCCAACATACCAGTGGAAAGCACCGGAAACCCCTGGCATGTGGGTCTTCTGGGTGCAGCCAGCCCCTGTCTCAATAGTTTGTGGATACAGATGGGAGGAATTTCTCCCTTCCCACACCCCAGGACCCGATTAACCAGGCGTGGCCCTGAAGAACCCCTGGTGTGGGGGGACCTCAGTCCCCTGGACTAAGTGGTCAGCCCAGGGGTCCTATGGCTAGCTATCCTGCCCAGCCAGGGGCAATTTCTGAGTGCTTAGCCAGGAGTAACTCCTGAGCATCAAATGGGTGTGGCCTGAAAAAGCAAAAAAAAAAAAAAAGAAAAGAAAAGAAAGAAAGAAAGTTTCGTAATGAACTTTGGTCACAATAAATATTTACATATATAAAAAAGGAATAGGAATCAAGGAGTTCAGGAACTGTGCCAGAGTTTTGGAATAATCAGTTTTTGCCTGATCATTATGGTGTATCAGACTTTCCTTAACCACTATGGCTCCCACATTTACATAGCAAAAACCTACCTGGGAAGGAAGAGCCTCTAAATAGGTTTTTTTCCTTAATCTATTCTCCACCTATGTGGTAGTCCTATCTTCCTAATAAATACCACAGCCCCAGTGGACTCCCAGATCCATGTTTCATATCTCTCTAGCTTGGTTTGAATTATTTTCTGTGGCATCCCTGCTCCAGATCCACTTGCCCTTCCTACTCAGGGTTGGGACACCCTTCCACACCCAGACATGTTGAGAGTTGACAAGAATCTTTAGCCCAACTAAACTTAGAAGCAGATGCTCAGAGCCAAAGCATTAGTCCAGACCTCTGTGCTCTAGAGGAAGCTGTCAGGGCTCAGACATCTACTGAAACCCCTACAATCATGATTCAGGATTTGTTCCCTCTATGCAAATCAAAGCAGGTTTCTTTTGTCATATGTCTCCAGGGTGGATGGTAGGAGAGCAGACCCTGCTTTCCCAGAGTTGTTTCTCTATCATTCTTTAATTATGTGGCCATTAATAAAGGGTTGGTTCCTTTAATAACAGTTCATTTCCTGTTTATCATTCAAATTAGGTAGCACTTGAAGAACCAGACATTATTGGTCACCTTTTTTATTTTGAAAGAAAATGTGCTAAACAGTGGCATTTGCCTTGCAAGCAGCCGATCCAAGACCAAAGGTGGTTGGTTCGAATCCCGGTGTCCCATATGGTCCCCCATGCCTTCCAGGAGCTATTTCTGAGTAGACAGCCAGGAGTAACACCTGAGCACCACCGGCTGTTGCGGGCATCCTGGAAACCCCCCAGAAGAGCCTGGCCAGCGAAGAGTCCACGAGAGGCTTCTGAACGACCACACCTTTATTTTGCAGGACTTAGAGCACATCACACCTGTAAAGAATCTGAAGAGGTTAATAAAGAGAGGTCCAAGACAGAATTCTGATCAAAGGCTTTTTAATGAGGAAATGTGCCTGCTTTCATAGACAAAAACAATGTCAATCATTCCTTTAGCACGCAGGCCATTTGTTTATTCCAAATAAGGTATGACACATCACAGGTTGGGTGGGACAGAGAAGGTAGCATTGTTTTCCAAATATGGAAGGTGGGCAACAGGTGGGGGGGCAAAGTAATCTTGCACATCAGCAGTCTCCATGGAGACACCCTGTGACCTTGAGGGAGGGTCTGCAAGTTACATTCCTGAGCTCTAAACAGATTTATGGTTGGGCAGACTTTAAGAAATTAACTTTGCAAAAACAATGTTGCATAGCACAATAATGGATGTTTTTGTCAACTCAAGTATATGGGCTAGGGGAGTTTGGTTACATTCCAGGAGGGGAGCGGTACCAAGCTGTGTCCTTCTCCTCTGGGCAATAGAGTTACATATTGTTTTTTGTGGCTGCTTGTTTTCTGATAGCTCAGAGGTCTTGTAGCAAAACTGCACGTAGGCTACTTGCAGGTGCAAAACTGAAAAATGGCAGAAAGGTTAAAGCAAAAATGGCCACTGTTAGGTCACGGTATCCAACAGACTGTGCCCCCCACCAAAAAACCAAAAAAAAAACAAAAAAACAAAAAAAAGACAAAGAAAATGTGCTAAAATGTTTTTACAATTATCAACTAATGTTCTCATATTATTTGGAAATAGAGCTCAAGAAATGTGTGCTTATGATATGTGAAGGAAAATTGTGGTTCATGGAAAACTGTTACTTCATTTGTGCCCACTTCTTGACAATTCAATAATCATTTCTTTATGCTTTTCGTTGACTGTAAGGTAGCACAGTTGACTTACAGTTGCTGATCTCTCATATTTTGGGAAGCATTTGTTTGTAATTAAGCTTTGAATATATTTAAAGTGTGTCAATTAGGCTCACATCTCAAAACAGGCAGCACCCAAGAATATGATGTTATTTTGTGTCAGAATTGAAAATAACTGAAATAACTAGGCTAAAAATGACTAACCAATATACAATGACCATTCTTTATTTGTCACATAATTATTCAGCATGCTCTTTTCAATAAAAAGACCTTCAGATCACTCAAATGAAAGTCAGAAATTCCAGCCATAATTTTCCTAGACAGCACCCTAGGGTGCCTCTTTTTGTTGGATACCATAGAATAATTAATCTGTGTAAATAGTGTAAACAGATCCACACATCTCACAGAGCTATATGAAGGAATGATAGATGCTACAGGTACATACATAATGGATGATACACACATGATGGATGGGTAAGTCTCTGGTGTTCAGTCATCACTGGGCACACTGTCTAATTGTCATGTGTGTAAATTTTAATTCAGCCACTAACTATGTATTACTTGAGCTAACACTAAGTTTATAGAATGCCGAGTGGGTCAGTGAATAGACTGAATTCATGATCCAGTTCCTTGTACTGATGTGATGAAGTGGAATGACAGTGGAATAAGTCTTCTCTACTGTCCTAGTTGTGAGGACAGTCTCCACATGGGTTCTCTTCTCTGCATGACTTCTCTCTGCATTTCTTCCACTGAAGGCTTTTGTGGCAACCCTTAGGCTCACTGGAGAAGAGAGTGGTGGGACCCTTTGAGGGGATGGAAAGTTGAGCCCAGAGACTGTCCCCATTCTGTTCATGCCTGTGGCCCCTTTCTCACCTTGAGCTAGCTAGCTTTGATACCTTGGACTAATCCAGTGCTTCTCAATTATTTTCTGTCATGCCCCCCTAGGAAGAAGAAAACATTTTTCATGCCCTCCCACACGACTGTAAATAGTATCTTTATTAAAAAAATTTTAACCTGCAAAACAAAAATATATAAAATAACTGAGCTGATTTTTTTAATCAGAGGTGATGTCTGGATTAATGGCTCAATGAGCACTTTTTGCAATTAGTAGCTTTTCGAAACAGGGTTTGAAGCAGGACACAGCAACTCTCAGCTCCAGAGACATACAGAGACATAAACTCGGGGCTTAGCTTATTATGACAGTGTTTGCTGAGGTCAAACTCGCCCCCTTTTCGGAGCCTCCCTTGGGGGGTGCGCCCACTATTTGAGAACCAGTGGACTAATCCAAGGTGATTTGACTTGTAAAATGGGCATCACCAGGGTCCCTGGTCATGTTTGGTTTTCTGTTTGTTTTGGAGCCACACTTGCTCAGGACTGACTCATTGCTCTGAGTTCAGGAATGATTTATAGAGGAACTCAGGGGGCCTTATGGGGGTGCTGGGAATCAAAACTGGGTTGTTTATGTTTAGACACTCTACCTGCTGTTCTATTGCTTCAGACCATGATCACATCTGTTTGAAGGGTTGGTAGTGCCCCTGTGTGTCCATATCCACTTTTCTCCTGCTTTATGATAGCACCCATGGATGCATGAGAATTATGTGAAATTAAAGATGAATTTTTGAAGTTCTGTGGCTCACCATTGACCATTCACCACTATGATCTGTCACACCCACCAGCACATCTCTGAGTGAGCTGTTCACAGTCCTGCTCCTCTCTCAGTGCCTGTAGTAGTCCACCAAGTGTACCTTCTACATCTCTGCCTCTTTAGTGAAACTGCACAGTGTGCTTTATACTGCCATGATGCTTTCCAAAGGGTAATTTCACTCCATTCAACTGAAGTCAACAGGAAGCTCCAAAGAAAAGGAAGAGAAGAGGAGCAGGGAAAGGGGAGCGGAGGGGTGAAGGAGGGGAGTAGGGGAGGAGAGTGGTGCTGGGCTGTGAGGACACATGGAACTGTGATAGTTCCCACAAGGGATGGTGTATTGTGGACATGTGGATTCATGGTAGTTTCTTACTGTGAATATTATAGTGGATACAATGTGATACATCGTGGTAGTTTCTCCTGGGGATAGCATAATGAGGACATGTGGATTTATGGTTGTTTCCAAAGGTTTTAGAAACACTCCTTTGTACTGAATTACTTAAAACTTAAATAATACCACACACTGTTCTCTCAGTGTCTCTACATCTGCCTTCCACAAAGGCCTTACAGACATCTGAAGCAGGCAAGAATTTCCCTGGGCATTCCTCTCATGATCTGGGGAATTCTGTTACACCAAGATCCCAGAACACTCATACTCTGACCCCACAACTTAGAAGAGACAAGAGTCCTGGCTGAGCCACTGCATTGAACAAAGTCTCCTTGATGGAGATACATTCTAACAGGTTGGTCATCATGCCACTGGCCCATAGAAACAACCATGAGTTCACTACACTATGCCCTGTGGAAACTACCACAAATCCTTATGTTATCTCTGTAATAGTACAAAAAGCCCATTTGAGTTGGTCGTGCAGAAAACTCCACTACCAAGAATTATGGGAACTTAGCAGAAACTCAGGAGTTGTTGAAAGAATTTAGCCATGAGCCTGTTTTTTTTTTTTTTAACAAAAACCCTTGGGGACCCTTATCAGACTGCAGTGAATTGGAGTTCTAGTGTCCCTATGATTTTTGTTATTTTTTTTTGCTTGTTTTTTGTTTTTGGGTCACATCCGGCAGTGCTCAGGGGTTACTCCTGGCTCCATGCTCAGAAATTGCTCCTGGCAGGCACGGGGGGACCATATGGGGCACCAGGATTTGAACCGATGACCTTTTGTATGAAAGGCAAACGCCTTACCTCATGCTATCTCCGGGGCCGCCCCTATGATTTTGACTTCCATTAGCTTCTTTATTAAACTGTATTTCCCAGTATAGTTCGTGTCCCAAACACCTGTGTGTTCTCTCCTCTGTTCTCTTGCCTCAAGGGAAAATATATTGTGGCAGAATTTATTCCTAAAGTAACCAAAGACTGTGAGCACAGAGCCCCAAAAGACCCAGCATGATCATAATCTGCTTCGTGTGCAAAATCTTCTGTCTTCTGGGCCTGGTCCTCTCTCTCTTTCTCTTTCTCTCTCTCTCTTTCTCTCTTCTGTCAGTAGATATTGTGGACCCACTGACTATCCCACTTACCTCGATCATCTTTTGAAGCATAGTCTACACACAGTCTCATCCTGAGACATGACTGTATGGTTGGTTTGAGGATGCTCTTTGTTCCATAGACTATGTCCACTTGAAGTTTGCCTGGTAACACTTTCCTGACTCAGTGCGGAAAAACAACCCAAGGAGCAAAGAAGAGATACGTTCCCTAGGGAATGTGGATGACAGAGAAATGGATGTGCAGAGGGTCTGATGCAGGCAGAATTACTGAGGCTCTGACTTTAGAACCTTGGGAAAAAACTTTCTAGGATAGCAGAAGGGAGAAAGAGGGTTGGAGGGAGAGGGAGGAATGATTGGTCCAGATCAGGTCCAGGTCAGGTCAGGTCCATAGGGGCCTGTGCATTTCAAGTCAGCTGGTTGGCTGTGAGGAAATCTGTGTGCATGTGACTGCCTAGTGTGTGAGTGTGTGTGCTTGTGTAGGTGAGCAAATGAGTGCATGCTTGTGTGAGTGTATGCAAGTGCATAAGTGTGAGTGTGTGTGAGTGGTGAGTGAGTCTATGCTCCAGTGTATATGAGTAGTGAGCATATGTGTCCATATGTGTACATGAGGGTGTATGTGTGCCTATGTGTAGTTGTGAGTGCATGGATATGTCTGGTTGTGTAAATTCATGCACGCATGAGTATAACCATGTAAACTTCTTAGTCCAGCATGGATGTAAGATGTATTAATGGGGACCAACCAACTTTCAAATTGGCTTATCAGATATTGAGATTTCAATGCTCCTAAACATTCAGCATATTCTAAACTCTGGAATAGTGGCACCAATATAGCCATCCTGGTGAAAATCTACTTGATAGAATTAGATGGCTTGATGGGAGCTTAAAATTAAGGAATTGGAATCTAGTCAAGAAAAAATAATTTTGGGGGGAGATTGTTGGTGGGGTGGTTGATTGGGTTGGGGATTATTTTCTGTGCTCCCTTTTCACATTAGTAACCTTGGTTTTACAGCAGACTCTCCACTTCCCCTTTGTTCACCAATTCACCAAAAAGCTCTCTCTCCTGCATTCTGCACCAGAACAGGCACCTACCAAGAAGAAAAAAACGAAGGAGAAATTTATCTCAGCATACAGACAGAGGTGCTCAACATGTAGAAATGAGCACAGATATGTGAGCTCAACTTGCCTTCTCCTGTCTCAGCAAATATCAGTCAATGTCACGAGGCTCATCCCATTGCCAAAACAGTTGATAGAACAAACTTGAAGAGAGATGAGAACACCAGAGAACTTATTCATAAGAAAAGAAGGGAAACTGTGTCTCATGCAGGCACCACCTAAAATAACTCCAACTGTGAGGGGCCCAAGGGTGGCACCTACTTCAGACTTCACATAAGTCCTCACAGGTATCAATTTGGAGTTTCTTCTTTCTTCTCAGCAAGTTTGAGTGGCTCAATATAGTTGAACCAAGACGATGTCATGTTCTGAGTGTCCTTTGTATTAATGAACACCAAGTGCCTGCTTTCCCTCTTAGTCTCTTAACCTGATTAAGCAACACTCAATATTAACTATTCTTGATTCACATTAATACATAGGATATGCAAATTAGAGCTGACGATGACTTGCAGATTGGAGTTAATGAGAAAGTTCTAATACAGCACCTCATACAAAGGCCAAGCACTTTGCATAGAAATAGCCAATTTAGGAATCACAGTTTCCCAATGGCTTTTTTGGCACTTATTCCTTTGAGTTGTCCTAGGAAGAGAGGTGAAGAGGTCCTTATTCACAAAGTTAGGCAAGATTCAGAAAAGAAACTCAGGTACTCTTTTCCTAAGAATTTGAGTCAAAGTTGCCAAGGGACTCAGTCTGTACAGTGACCAAGTTTAACCAGTTAGAAAGTCCTGATAGTGTGGAGCCTAGAGCAGAAGGGATATAAGGTTAAGAAGGCTAAGTTTCCATTTGCAAAATTTCACAGCTCTCACACAACTCTCACATAGCTCTCATGGCTCTCTCATGGCTCTTAAGACCTTTAAAACCATAAACACCACCCTGAGACATCAGGCTATAGCAGATACCTTGTAAGAGCTAAGATAGCAGGAAAGTCCCCAAGACATTAGCCAATCAGTTGAAAGGATAACAAGATGAAGTATTCTTTTGTGCAAAACTCTATATAAACTTGCTTGTAGCCCATGGAGGGGACCTCCTGCGAGAGGTGGCCCTGATTGGTCAATTTGTAACCTGTTTTTCTGATGGAATAAACCTTTCTTTTGCTTTATTTCAATTGCATGATCTGGTCCTTCAATTCTAGACCTAACAATAACTCATCAATGAAAGGAAATCTGGCTCGGAGAAAACAGTCAGATCTAGATGCATGGTAGTCTTATGTTATTCTTAGTCTTCATTTTCTTTCTCATAGAATTTCAGTGTTAAATAAGTAGTCCCCATGTCATCAATGATAACAATGAATATATGTTTTAAATATATATTGATATATTGAAAGGATGGTACCTCAGTTAATTAGATAAAATTAAACACCAGAAAATACTAAACCACATTTAAGACAAGAGTGAATAGAAGAACATTAAAGTATTCTCAGTGTATTCTGGTACAGTATTTGATACAACCCACTGTCTGTAAAATAGCCTCAACAATGAAAAGATAAGAGATCAATTCCTTAAAAGTTTATTACAGACTGTCCCTATAAATCACTAAGATATCCTATTGCAAGCCTCTTAAAAGAGGCTTACATATTCTTTTTTGGTTTTTGGGTCACATCCAGCAATGCTCAGGGGTTACTCCTGGCTCTATACTCAAAAATCGCTCCTGGCAGTCTCAGGGACCATATGGGTTGCCAAGATTTGAACCACCATTTTTCTGCATGCAAGACAAATGCCTTACCTCCATGCTATCTCTTCAGCCCCAAAAGAGGCTTACATTTTAATTGCTTCTGAGAGATTTTTAGAAAATGAGTCAAGAATGTTTTTAAGGTCAAGGACAAGGAATAAATGTTTAACCTAGCACAGAAACTCTTGACAAAGCAATAAGGCAGGATCATTAATTAAGGGTGTAGACTAAGCTGGTATCAAGGACTTCCAGGAGAAACAAAACATCAGATGCAGGCAAGCAGGACAGATCCAACAACACTTAGAGTATCTTGGGAGGTTCCATCTTGAATATTAGGGTGAAAGATCAGACACTTCCTGGGTATAGTGATCAAAGGCTTGTTCTAGAGTCTTTCACACATGTGGACACGAAACTAGATTTGCTGTTTCCACAAGATGACAGTCATCTCTGCAGGCAGATGAGTCTCCATGTGAGAAGAGGAGCTGAAGATGTCATGTTCTCTCTGAGCAATCTATGCCCTTACTGCCCCACCTGGGGCTGGTTTCTGTACTCAATAAAAAACAGTGACTCGTGGGGTCTATTTCCCTTTTGTGGCAGCAGTAACAAGCTGTAGGCCTTGGAATACCAGTGGGCAGGCTGGTTCCCTAGAGGCATCTTTTTTCATCTTTTTCTTTTAAAACTATCTTTTATTCAAACACTGTGATTACAAAGTTGCTCGTGATTGAAGTGCTTGACTTTCAGTCTTACATTGTCCACCACCCTTCACCCACAAACAATTTCCACCACATGGTGGGTTCTCTTTTGCCCTCCCCCCTGCCTGCCTCTGGGCCAGGCATGCACTCAGGTGATCAGTTCAGCTATCATTGTTACAGACAAGTTTCTAACCATGGACTGGTGCTGCGGATCTTTAATTCATAAATTATGATTAAAAGTCCCCAGAGCAAAACTTAGTAAATGATTTTTATTTACTGGGATTTAGGCGCGTACACGAATGGATGAAATATGAAATATAAATTATGAAATATGAAATGAAATAAGTGAGACTACATAGAGTTACATGGTATAAAGCATAGCGGGGGAGAAGCCAGAAAGAGAGCGAACTCTATTCTGAGTTGGCTTTAAATAGCCAAATTCTTGGGGCGTAGCCAGGGAGAAAGGAAAAGGGATTGAACCAATGAAATCAGAGCTAAAATTAGCATATGAAGTGACGTTACTGCAGGTAGAGAGAAACCAGATACCTTCAAGGTAGTGTGAGAGAGGGAGATCACAAAAGTGAGCTCAGCAGGTGATTTTTGGCACTTCTGGGGAACTGTGTTTTCTTTGTCTGAAATACTGAGGCCTGGTTATAGAGAGAGAGCAGGGTCTTCCACGTGGTGAATAAAACAGAAAAATATCTCCAGCACTCCACGCAAAGAATCCATTATATAATAGACATCTAAGCGGACCTTCTGGCAGATAGTTTTCTCGAAGAAAATTAGGCTGTTGTGTGCCTCCCTAAGTGGGGGTAACAGACTGGTCCTTCTGGTGATCATCTCTATTGTCTCTGGATATTACTCCCACACTATTTTTTTTGCATTTTCGGGCCACATCCATTTGATGCTCAGGGGTTACTCCTGGCTAAGTGCTCAGAAATTGACCCTGGCTTGGGGGGACCATATGGGTCACCGGGGAATCGAACCGCTGTCCTGATCCTTGGCTAGCGTTTGCAAGGCAGACATCCTACCTCTACCGCCACCCCGCCAGCCCCTATTTTAATTTTTTATATCCCATAAATGAGTGTCATCATTCTATGTATATCCATATACCTCTGACTCCTTTCACTCAGCGTAATGCTCCATATCCATCCTGTGTATAAGCAAATTTCAAGGCTTCATTTTTCCTAATAGTTACATAGTATTCCACTGTGTAGAAGCAACATTTTTACAGCACTGTATCACCATCCTCCTCATGGAAGACTTCACACCTTGGAGGTACAGACTTGTTCCCTTTCTTCCACATGGCCTAAGACAACAGAATAATAGGGACAAAAAACTGCATAATTTTCAGGGAACTTACTGACTAATTTTACAATTGATGTCTATAAGCAAAATATAAAAATCACTATTGAAAATGTAAGTAGGTAAAAATTTCTGGATATACTGTTCACTTTCAAAAGAGTGGGGGTGCAGGAGAGGTAGTTTATTTATTTACTTATTTATCTTTCCAAATTATTACACATGCAGGAAAGAAGAGAAACTGCTCTTCCATAAAGCAAAAATCTCTGTTTGTGAGCTATGGAAAACACAGCTCAAATCTATCCATGGGCTTCTAAAAACATAGCTCAAATATATCAGCTTTAGAAAACATGATTCAAATCTGTGCAGAGTTTATTTTAGGACTGGAGAAATTTCTTCTTAATCTGCTGGTTTTTCTTCATGAATATATAGAGTGAGTAACACCTTTTAGTGGATTCTTCTGATGGCCAAATTTAGAGCATTAATAGAGGTTTTCCCTCAGTTCCTGAGGATGAGCAATGAGTGTGCAGTTCAAGAGAGGGGATGGTGTTTACGTGTAGTTAGGGCTACACAGGTGCTGAGCCGCACAGGTGTGAGTTGCACCAGTGTTGAGTTGCACAGGTGATATGTTGGTACAGATCAATTGCACACATGCTGAGCTGCAAAGATGTGAGCTGAACAGGTGTTGAGTTGCACAGGTATGAGTTGCACTGTTATGAGTTGCACAGCTGTGAATTGCACAGGTGTGAGAAGCTTCTGTTACTTTTCTTATGTCAGCAGTTAGTTACATCGAGGAAGGTACCTTCCATTTTTCCTAGCACTCAGAGAAAAGAGGCCATGAGTACTGCCAACCTGTGCTGTTCTGGGGAACCCTGATGTTATTTCACCTAAAACAAAGATCATCCCTAGCTTCTTTGAATCTGTTTGTTTATAACTTGTTTTCACCCCAAACTAAGATTTTCCTATATGAAAACCTGGGTGAAAGAAGCTCAGGATAGCCTGATCAATCTATGTCCTTACTGCCCCTCCTGGAGGAGTTTTCTGTACTCAATAAAAACAATTTTAGAAGGCAGCTTGCTAGATATAGGAGGTTGAAGATTGCCAGACTATACATGTTTCATCCTCAGCCTGGTTTGTGTTATTTAATACACAATACCGCAGCACCTTAGACTTGTTCATCTGGGGTTGAAGATATGACATGTGGGGTAATTTTGCACCCTACACCTCTATGTTTGTAGAAATTCTCATGGCTTTACATCCCTTTGAAAAGTGAGCTGTTGGGTACTGTGCTGTAGGAAACCTCTCTTCTGGAAGAGAGTTGTGGGTGCTGTGCTCTCAGGACACACTTAAAGCATCTTTCTTGTCTGAGTGTGTGGTAGTTACAGTGAAGAGCCTCCTTTTCAGAGTCTGTGAGGGAAGTCTTTGTGTTCCCATCATCCTCTGCAGCTCCAGAACCCTGGCTTGACCTCATTTCAGTGTGCTTTCAGGATCCTTTGGCCATTCACACTTTCCAAGAGTGAGATTCCCTCTCTGTTGGCTCTATTCACCCCAAAGAAGCAGCTCACTGGGGTTTGGAACTGGCCTGGCCTCTATTTCCTGGGCTGGCTCACCAGGTAATCTTGGTCTTGTTAGGAAGCCATTTAGGTAGCCACAGCTTTGGCAGTGTCATGTGATCTGAGCTGCCTTTTGGGGTCATGTTGTGCTAGAATCCAGGAGAACAATGTTTGCAGTAAGACTCCAATCTCACACCTTTTAAATTTGAATAAAGATCAAAGTGAAGAGTGAGATGCTACTATCGCATTTAGAGAGTTTTCTACTAAAATGATTCAACATTTATTTTGACTCTAAAATTTATAACTTCAGTTACTTGAAAAAATCCTGTCAAAGATGTTCTCTTCCCAGTTATTTTCTCTGGAGAAAAATTTTTTTGTACAATGTAAATGGAAAGTATCACAAAGAGAAAATTTTTTTTGTACAATGTAAATGGAAAGTATCACAAATAGAAATGGAAATAGAAAGTATTACTCTGTCTTTCACTGTCAAGACTCAGTGAAATGACACAAAAATACATGCCTTAACTGCTTGATTAAAGTGTTTCACCTGGTTTTACACATTTAATGATCTAAAAAATGTAAATGCAGCATATTTAACCTGTAGAAAAACTAGATATACGATTAAGTTAAAAAATAGAAGCAAATTCTGTGTGAATTCCATGAACTAATGATAATCACACATTGAATGCCATTCTAGAATTTCGTTAGAATGCATCAGTGTGTGCACATTTATAATTGGAAATTTGGACTTGATTGCATTTATATTTTTCTTCCCCACTCAACAGTGCATTATTTTTTTTTTTTGGTTTTTGGGTCACACCCGACAGTGCTCAGGGGTTACTCCTGGCTCCATGCTCAGAAATTGCTCCTGGTAGGCACAGGGGACCATATGGGGCACCGGGATTTGAACCGATGACCTTTTGCATGAAAGGCAAACGCCTTACCTCCATGCTATCTCCCGGGCCCCAGAACTTTTGATTTTAATATTTTTTGTATATCTAAGAGTTCTAGTCTCACACTTTAAAAGAAGAAGGTTCCATGACAGATATGTGTGTGTGTTTGTTTTCAAGTTACTGCCATGTTGTAGGTCTTATTGAACTCTGTTCTTGGGCATTCCCACTCAGAAGTTGGTATGGAGTGAGCTTTGAGTGGTCTTCAAATTTGTACCTGAAACCCTGGATTAAGGACCAAAGTTCACTTCCAGAGCTGCAGACACAATTGTCTTTGAACTCAGTTCTTGCTGTAATGTGCCACCTTCTTGCTGGAAGACTCTCTTTGCATTGAGGTGGCGGCTGCATTAGTGTTTTCAATGGAGAGAAGATTGTCCTTTAGTGGGTTCAAGATGTTTGTGAACTGAACTTTGAGAGCTCTGCAGGCTCCTAACATGTACTTTTGGGACTCTGTTAAGTCCTGGTGGCTCTGCCTGGGGTGTTAAACACAGGGCTCTGTGTTGGTCTTTGCTCAGAAATCACTTTCTAAAGATTTTCCATAGTTCTTGGATATTCAGCTAAATCAGCATCACCTATTGTAAGAGATAACAGCTAAAGTTTTCATTCTACAGCCTCTCTCAATAGCTGAGGACTTTTTTTGGACAAATATCATTGTTGTCAAATTTGATGACTATGTACTAGAATTATGGCAGTTTTAAAATATCTGTCAAAACTCATTAAATTATTTTGATTATTTAACTGAATCAAAGATATGTATCACTCAAACTGAATCAAAGATATGTATCACTCAGAGTTAATCATTCCAGAGACTGATGAGAAGATTAGGTTAATAATATCTAAATTTCCTTGAAAGATATCCTTTTAGAGCATAGTGAAAGTGACATCAAGGTTAATTAAATCTCATCTTCATTTCTCTTTTCACTTAGCAGTGATAGAAAGCCATTTTTATTTTAGAATACATTTAAATAAAGCAATGGCATTAATATGAATTCATGAGTACTTGGAGATAATTGGTTCATATTCAAAATAATGCACAGCTAAATTATAGGGGTAATGATTGTGGTTGATGGTAGTTTTTAGTGGAGGGGAGCATGATAAAGTTTGTAGCAGAAAGAATTCAATCTTCAAAATATCAGAAAGCAACTAAGGTGCTTGCTTCAATAATGCCAAATCCAGTTTCAATTCTTGGCTCCTCACAGTCCATCAGGCACTATTAAGAGTGACTCCCCTGGGGAGTCCATAAGGACTCATAAACCCAAAATAAACATTAATTAAGGAAAGAAAAAAACAGATAATTTTACTTGTTGGCCAAAGAAATCAGATCAACATCTGAGGTGTACAGTTTGTGACTTGTTTCCTGTAATTAATATATCAAACAAGTGGGGGCACTTAGATGGAATATCTTCCTTTTTACTTAATTTAGGGACTTTTACTGTCAAATCTTGGTGATAATGGAGACTAAAGAGTTCAAAACTTCCCACTTCACAAATTCTGCCAGACATTCAAATGAGGGTTTCTACTAGCAGTTTATTACTCACATCTCATGTTCTATTTAAATCCTCTTCATATTAAACACACACAC
Organism: Crocidura indochinensis; assembly: GCA_004027635.1. NCBI lineage: Eukaryota > Metazoa > Chordata > Mammalia > Eulipotyphla > Soricidae > Crocidura > Crocidura indochinensis. Next base: position 23,337 of record PVKC010003135.1, on the reverse strand, counting down.
ATACACACACACACACAAAACACTCTTTCACTACCTGCTGGGTGAATCAGTAAGGAAATAGGGTTTTTTGGGGGAGAATTGGAAGACTTTGAACTGCATGTCAGTTTTCCCCAGGTGTTTGGAACAAGTGAACCCAATCTTGAGAGGTTTGTAAGTGTCCCCAACTTTGCATGTGCATCTCTGTGCATGCCACATGCATCCGTGTTCTTTGTATTGCATGTGTATGCATGAGTATCATGGTGAACCAAGCCCAATGCTGGAGGGTCAGGGAGTCTCATATCAAAATCAGCCCGTTGAATTGCTTGCTGGTGAGTGTTATAGTCTTTTCATTCTGAGTGTTATCTGAATAGATAAAAGCAGAGAGCCAAGTGCGTAGCCAGACAACTTCATTCCTTTCCTCCCACACTACCTTTGCTCATGTGTTTTAGCATGTTCCTGGTATGTGAAATATTATAGATTCACAAACCCATGACTCTAGTAGACTGGCACTCAGGTGGAGCATGTAAGTGCACTTAATTATGAAGTTAATTGTGGTAGTCAACATGATAATGAGAGTATATTGATAAGCTCAAAGGAAGTCAAGCTTATATGGTTTCTCCACAGGGCCGTAGAGGTTGCCCAAGTAAATGAATTAGAGAACGAGGTGCTAGTTGGAAGAACATTAGTGAAGGTGGTTCAGGCTATGAGAGGCACTTGGCCACTGGAATCCATTCTTTTGTCACTACTCATGTGGGAAAATCCATTTCACAAGAGTCTGAATCCCCTCAGAGAGTCAGTCCTCCCCAAGTCTCACCAAGACTAATTTCTCTCTCTAATGATGTGTGGCCCCACAGCTTGGGCAACAGGCCCCCAAGATTGTCCATCCATGGTCTTCTCTTTTGCTGGTTAGCCTGTTCTCTGCTGGATTATACTGGAGATACATTTACCACACCTCTGGGAATCAAGACTCTTAAGCAGTCTAAGATTTTCTATCTTCTCAACAATAGAAATTAAAGGCAGAAGGGAGAGAAGTTACCTTTTATCCAGCTTATCTGGGTTCAATCCCCAGCAACCAATGTGAGCCCACCAGAGTAATTCTTGAGTTCATAGCCAGGAGTAAACCCAGAGCACTGTAGAGTGTGGTCCCCAAACAAAAACAAAACAAAAGATATGATTTATTACAGCACAAACACTTTGTGGGGCAAGAGAAATGTCCTCATGTAGGACAATACAGCACCAATGCTGGAATTAAACTATTTGGAGAAAGTTCAGAGCACTATCTATGTACTATATATCTATGTATCTATATATCACCAATCCATCTATCCATCCATCATCAATCTATCTATTTAATCTATCTATCCTTCCATCTATCCATCCACCCATCCACAAACCCACCCATCCACCTATTCATTCATTGACCCACAAACCCACCTATCCACAAACACATCCATCCATCCATCCATCCATCCATCCATCCATCCATCCATCCATCCATCCATCCATTCATCCATCCATCCATCCATCTATCCATCTAGTTTTATGGGCCACATCAGGTAGTGCTCAGTGCTTCTTCCTTATTTTGCACATAGGGATCACTCCAGGTTGGGCCTAGGAACAATAGAGGATGCCATGTATTTAACTCGATCTCCTAAACCCCACCTATAAACTCTCTTAATCTCTTTCAATCTTATAAAAAGTGTGGCGGACCTCTTTTTAGAACCTTGCCTTTCCTTCCTGAATCTCTGGGACTCCAATGATTCTTATGCTGGTTCTGTTGAATTTGTCAAAGACTTCTATTTTCATCTGTTTTCATTCTTTGAGTATTTTTTCCAGTGTTTGATCATTTGCTTTAAGGTTCTTTTGCAATTTCTTCTGCTATATTGAGTTGTTCTGTATCTCATTTTCTGATTCTGTCCTTGGCGGCTGTTACTCTGTTTGAGAGACTTTGCATTAAGTTTTTTTTAATTTCATCACTGAGTTTTTCAGTTCTATTATTTCACTTTGGATTTTTCTGATTGTGTTCTCTTCAGATTGATCTATTATTTCTTTGAGTTCTATGAACATCCTCCGTATTAGTACTCTAAACTCCTTGTCTGAGATGTTAGCTATGTGTTTGGTATTCTCTGGGATAGAGCTGCCCTCTTCATTCTCTATGTATGCTGTTGTATGGCGTTGTTTCCCCATTAATACTGTTTTAACGCGACTTTTGCTACGTGTTGTGATGGGGTTCATGGGCTGAGATGTGCACAGCCAAAAAGCAAAGCGGAGTGGCCTCGCTCCTCCCTGATCGGTGAACAACGATGCGAACAAGTTGATAAAGTTCGCCTTGGACTCTCTGAGCCATCTTCTGTAGGGATCAGAAAGCCAAAGATGGAGGGGTGCAGGGCTTTATAAAGGCAGCAGCAGGAGATGGGACTGTCTTTGGGCTGGACGGCGGTCGGTGAACAGTGATGGGGTCAAGTTGATAAAGTTCTGAGCCATCTCCGCAGAGATCAAAAAGCCCTGAACCTTACTTTACCACAGAAGATAATGGAACTGGAATCAAGTAGGCTTTCTTTCAGTTCAATTTATTTAACTATCAATGAGTATAATTTCCCTGTGCTCTGGTTCTTGTTTTCATGATGTGGTAGCTTTTTTCTTTGTAACTGGATAATTGTATGAGCATATCCTGGCCCCTCTGACTAGTTACCCATCAAGGTAAATCAACATTTTCTTTCCAGTTTCATGGTATCTTTTATTTGAAGGGTATTGTTCTCTGCTGCTGGTTTCTCCCCACCAAAGCATTTCTTCATCAGGAGCACTAGAATGAGGGCACTACTGGAACACTGGATGTTAGTCCAGGCCACAGATGCTCAGGAAGAGACACATGTCTGAATGACTATTCACACTTATCTGGCAAATTTAAGACATTTTCTAAGGCATGGTATCGTGGCGTATTGTACATTCTGAAAATGAAGAAATGGAGAGTGTTGATAGGATGTGCCAAAGGTAGTTACAATGACAATAGAAAAGTAATCATTAAATTATCTCTATAGCAGAGGTAGTCTGATGTACTGGTATGAAAGGTCAGCAAACCTCCAATTAGCACCATGATAAGCCCCAAAATACAGATTTCCTAAGTTTTCTCAATATTTGTAAATGAGACAATAATAATTGTATTACTACAATTATTAACAACAGTTGGAAGAACTATAAGACACTCCGTCAGGCACTTTTTGTGCTCCTGTTCTTTCCTACTCAAGACTTGTTCTCCTTTTAGTCATGTTTAGTCCATAGAATGCAGAAAACTGAGCCAGATACATAGATGCTTGCTCCATCCCAACTCTCCTTTGGAACACGCAGTGCTGGAAACTTCTCTGCTTCTGTTCATCTATAGAATAGAGTGGATTCTTGCAGTGGCCTTTGGTATAAAAGAGCCTCCAAATTTCTCTTCAGTCATTGAGGAAGAATCAAGAAGGAAAATACTTCAGTCACCAGTTGAGGAAGGCTGCTATATACAGTGGAATATATTTGGGGGGCTCAGAAGTTAGGGGGTTTGAACGGAGGAGGGAAGTGGTTGTGATAGTCACTTTGCCCATATCCCTGAGCTTCCTCCTGGGTGCCTGGAACTTGGTTTGATCACCGCTGAATCCCTTGATTCCTTGTTGATGTTTTCTAAATAAACAATATAACTCACTCTGAATAAATTACAGGAATTTTAAGTGTATATTTTAATGAGATTTCAAGAAGTGTTGATTGACACATTCATATAAGCACTACACTGAATAAGATATGTAATATCAATGTAATTTTATTTGCTCTGTTTCTACATAGTAATGAAAGAGTCCTGGCTTATTAAATTTAGATCTTTCTGCTCCTGTATTAACCTTTCAAACTATCACCACATTCCATAAATTTTATGTTGCTATATTTATTTTTTTTAATTTTTATTTTGATCACATTGGCTTATATATCTTTCACAGTAGTATTTTAGGTACATATTAACATTGAAACAGGGGCATACCCATCACCAAATTTTCCTCCCACATCCCTTTCCCTTCCTGCAACCCCTATCCCCTACCATCACCCCCCAGGCTGCTAGAGTAGGTGGTCCCCTCTTTGTCTAGCTTAGTGATCATATATCTGTTTAGTCCTGGTACCCTCCTTTGTTTCCCCCTTTATTTGAGAGGGGGAGCTAGATAATTTGAGTTACATTATTTTGTTTGAAGGAAAGAAAAGCAATAGAATGGGGTAAAAAATAAGAAAAAAATCCAATAAGTGAGCACTACAGCAATAAAGACAAGCACTGCAAAATAGTCTCAGTTCTGAAATTAAACCATGCTAGACTGCAAAAAGAAAAAGATAAAATAAAATAAAATTGAGATATAAACTTCAATATCTACACCAAAATAAAGACGTCAATAAAAATCGATCAATCAATAAATTTATATGTGGAAAAATGATTATTTTGTGTTCTTTTTTCTTTTTCTCCCTCCATAGGCACAGTAACTATTGGGGATATTATAGAGGGAATTCCCTTGGCCTAGATACAGGGTTTCTTCACCCCTTAAGTAAACTGTCATGGGATTAACTATAGACTCCTTGCATGATCATTTACTCTTCCCTCAGTGCTTTTTTGGTGCATAGAAAACTTCTGCTTCTTCATGGAAGGTAAAATCGGACCTCTGTATCTAGAGATCTTGGTGTCTGTACAGCTCAAGGAATGGAGTTTATGATGAAGTCTTCCTTTGTGGTTCTAGCAGTTCTGCTTCTTTGGTGTCATTTTAATCTACCTTCTGTAGTTGGTGGTCTTGGTTATTACATTGCTCCTATGATGGAACCTGGGATAGAGTCTTTCATTATGCTTCCACAAGACCCGTTCAGTTGCGACTGTCTCAGTCAGACCTCTGGAATTGGAGATATTGTTTGTTGAACAGATCATAGACCAAAAGCTAGGCTAGTGCTTGTTGTTGTTGTTGTTGTTGTTGTTGGTTCCAGAATGCATACTGTCCAGTCCTGGCCGTAACAACCAGTCAACTGTATATAGCGATCTTGGCTTTTTCATAGATCAAAGAGTGACATGTCTTCTGATTTTGTCTTATCGTTGGCTGGTGAGAAAGGATAACTTGCTCTTGGATCAAGTTGTTCTCATTTCTTTGTTGTCAGGTTATCAATTTAGAACTGGCGCACATTGGTGTCAGAGCAGCATTATGGATGCCCTGGAGGGGATTTGGTTCCTGGAGCTGTTGTGGAGAACTGTCATTTCTATGTCTGGGATCCAGGAGTCAGGGCTGGATGGTCAGTGCATAATTCCTTGGGGTCTAAGTTGGTTCCACATGACATACATTCAGGGTGGGAGATGTCCCTGTGTTGTAAAAAAGTATAAGTTCTTATCCCTAGTAGATAAAAGCTTTTTTTTTGTTTGTTTGTTTTTATATGTAGAATTTCCCCCTTTTTAAATATGCCTTTGCAGGAAGAAGTGGTGTTACATTATATTGCTGGTGGATCTGGGGGTGGAGAGAGAAGAAAGCAGACACAGGACAAAAATGAAAAATATATATACTCACACATATCTAAAGAAAAAATTCTTTAAAAAAGGATTAAATAAAAGAAGTAATTAAAGGAATAAAGTGGGGCCGGGAGAGATAGCATGGAGGCAAGGCATCTGTCCTTCTTGCAGAAGGATGGTGGCTCAAATCTCGGCATCCCACATGGTCCCCCTTGCCCACCAGGGGCGATCTCTGAGCATAGAGCCAGGAGCACCCTCCAAGTGCTGCCAGGTGTGACTCAAAAGAAACAAAAACAAATCAAAGCAAAAAACAAAAACAAACACCAAACAAAGAAAAAGAAAAAAAACAAACAAAACAAAAACAGAAAAAAGATCAAGAAGAAAAAAAAGCAAAGAAAAAGGGAGAAAGTGATACAGAAGATTACATTTGGGGAAAAAACAGGATAAGAGGTAGTGTTATATAGGTCTATACTTACGATGAAAGTATAGGCTTCCCCATTGTCTTTTGAGATTTCCTTGTAGGGTGTGGGCTCCAGGCAGGGAGGTCTTGGGTAGAGTTTTTGCAGTGGGACAGTGGGAGTCCTTTTGGAGCTACTAGGTCTGGTATCAAGCCACAGTCCACATTAGGGAGAGGTGATTAGGAGGGCCACACTGCATGAATCATTTGGGGGTATTGATTGTATTTTCTTGCTGGGAACGAGGTGTGAGTTTGAGTGGGAGTCTCTTCATTTGGGTACTGGGTACTGGATCCTTGGGGGTAGGAGGTTGGTCTTGATTCCTAATGGATTAAGAACTGAAGCTAAAGAGTTATAATGTGTTGGGGATATTGGGGATGGGATTGAGGGGTGAAGGGATTTCTGAAGGGGGAGAGGGAATAGGGAGGGTTTATATAGGGTACAGGTATGGGTTACTTGTGGTTTATGTTTGTCTTGTTTGGAGGATTCCTATCTCTGTGTGCTCCTGCCCACATATAAACATATAGAAGTTAGCTTAGGTGTATATTCATGTAGAGAGGTGGGGAGGACAAGAGATAAGCTTAGTACAGAAAGAAAGGTAAGTAAAGTACTTGTAAGGAAAAGAAACTAATAGATCAACTTTTGGGTATGTATAGGATTCGTGTTTCGAGTACTAACCCTTGTGTTTATGAGGTCTATCTATATAGGTATTTACCCTTTGCAGTACTGTCTGCAGCACCCTATATGTCAGCTTTCCTTTCCTATAGAGGAGGTAACCGTGTGATTTTTGTTTAACATGGATTGAATTGATGATAATGAGGAGGAGAAGGTAGAAGAAGGAGACAAGTAGAGAGAAAAGGAAAAACAAAACAAAATAAACCAACAATTGAACAACAACAAAAATATGAAGTAATGAGAAGGGAAGGTAACAGAGAAAGGGCATGTTAGTTTATTTGTTAGTTCGATGTTTAGGCCCTGTAGTATAAATCTGTAGGTCACGGTTGTTGCTTCAGTGGTCTGGCTGTTCATGTGCTTCAGGTCCTAAAAGAAGGCACAATCTAGAGATAAAGGGTATGTTAAAGAGTTTTATCTGGACATTTTCATGATGCAAGCTGAGTATGGTGCCTCGTGTGACTGAGCACCGAGGTACTACCGTAGGATGTTCACCCTTTGTACTAGGAACCCCTATGAACAGAAAAACTGAGAGGTTATCTTATATGTGGTAAGGTTAAGACATTCAAACATATTTTTTAAAATGTTTCTGTTGGAGTCAGTAATTTCCCATCATAATCTCTACCTATAATCCTGTGCTTTATTTCTTTTTTTAAATCTGCTTATATATTTTATTGCTTCTTCTAACTGGATAATTTATTAATAATTTGAGTAATTTTAAATCTCTTATTTAATGTTCATAGTTGTTTCCTCTTTTGGAACTGAATATAGACTAGATGATCTGTAGACTCCTGAAACTATAGATAAAAATAGAAATAAAAAATATTTAACATTATGGCTTGTAGAGAATATTGACAAATAAATTTAAATAAAAATAGTTGTTTTTGTTTTGTTTGTTTTGTTTTTTGTTTTTTTGTTTTTGAGTCACACCCAGCACTCAGGGGATACTCCTGGTTCCAGGCTCAGAAATCACTCCTGGCAGGCAAGGGGAATAAACAAAGAATTGTTAAATAAACACTAAAATGTAGTTACATATACATATAGTACTTATCATAAAAGACCATGAACAACTTTATATTTGAGAATTCCGTTTCTTTGAAGTTAGAAGCACCTAGTTGATCACTTTATTCTTTTATTTTCAGATCTGACCTCTAGTCATACTTTGTATGTACAGAATTTATGGTTTGCAACATTTTCTGTGCTACATTATGTGTATAGGGGGCTGGAGAAATAGTACAGCAGGTAAGGCACTTGCCTTGCATGTGGCTGACATACACTTAATTCCTGGCATTCCATAGTTTCCGTGAAACTGCCAGCACTAATTTCTGCCAGGAATAACCTCGGAGTCCTGCTGGGTGTGACCCAAAATGGAAAAAAAATAATATGGATATAGATAGATTTTCCTATTTATTAAAATAGGTTCATAACTTTCTATGGCCTTTGCTTAAAGCTGTATCACATGTTAATAAGAACACTGTGACTCTGTGTTCAGGAACCTGTCATTCATCATTCTTGGGCCACCAGTGAGTAGTCGAGTGGGTAGTGTTTGCCTTATATACTGCTGGCCTAGGTTTGATCCTCAACACGCTCAGGTGTTCCCCTGAGCGTGTCAGTGATTTCTGAGCTCAGAGCCAAAAAAGTAAGCCAACATTACCATTGAGTATGGCCCTAAAGCTTTATTTCTTATTCATTGAAAGATACTTTCTGGAATCTCAAGAGACCTCTTTCAACTGTCCTATCTGCCTGCATGGGCCTAAGACTTGATCTAGTGTGGCTTCTTCACTGGAGGGCTCTCCCTTCCTTGGAGGTGAGTTGACTCACCCAAAAAGGGTGAAACCAGCTGAACTGTGTGAGTCCCTGAAGCTCAGAGACCTCTTTCAACTGTCCTATCTGCCTGCACTGCCTGTTTGGGCCTAAGACTTGATCTAGTGTGTGTGGCTTCTTCACAGAAGAACTCCCCCTTCCTTGGAAGTGAGTCAACAAGCCCTAAAAGGGTGGAGACAGAGGAGTGTGGCTGTTCTGCTTTACTACTCGGCTGCACACATCATTTAGCCAATGAATATCACCACAACACATAGAAAAACCCAAAATACAAGTGTGACAGTGGGGAAACAATGCAGGCCAGCACCAGGTGCAGAGAATGAAGATGGCAACTCTGATGACCCTAAAATGGCCAACCACCTAGTTAGTGTCTCAGATAAGGAGTTTAGAAAAGAAATCTGGAGGGTGTTCACAGAACTCAAAGAAAGCATAGATCGAGTTGAATAGAACAGTAATAAGAACCAAGAAAATATGAAGACAGAAATCAGAAAACTCCCAACTCAAATAACAGGTCAAAAACAGGTCTGAAAAACTCTGTAGGTGAATTGAAAAACTCAATGGAAAACCTCTCCAACAGTGTAACAGCAGCTGAGGATAGAATTACTGAACTGGAAGATGCAATGCATAACTCCATATAGCAGAAGAGAAAAAAGTCTTAAAACAAATGATCAGATTAATAAAAAAATTATTCAAAGAATGTGAACAGATGAAAGTAGAAGTCTTTGATAAGCTCAACAGAAACAAATTAAGCATCATTAGAGTCCCAGAGACCCAGGAAGAAAATTTCCAGGAAGAATCAACAGTTCAATAACATCATTAAAGAGAAACTACAAGAGCTAAAGAATACATGCTATCAAATCCTGCAAACCTGAAGAGTACCAACTAAAAGAGACCCCAGAAAAAAAAACCCAAGACACATTCTAGTCACAATGACGAATCCCACGGATAGAGACAGAATTCTGAAAGCAGCAAGATTGAAAAGTGAAATTACATTCAAGGGAGCATCCTTGAGATTTACAGCAGACCTGTCACCAGAAACACTTAATGCCAGAAGGCAGTGGTGGGACATAGTGACAAAACTCAATGAAAGCAATGCTTCATTTAGAACACTGCACCCAGAAAAACTGACTTTCAGATTTGAAGGAAGTATACATGACTTCACAGATAAACAACAGCTCAAAAACTTTACAGACTCAAAACTAGCCTTAAAAGAAAAACTGAAAGATTTACTTTAAGTCAAGACTGACCAACAGACACACCAAACATCTACACAAAGATGGCACTAAATCCCATGAAAATTCTTTTTCTCAATGTCATTGGACTAAATGCACCAGTTAAGAGACACAGAATTGCTAAATGGATCAAAAAACTCAATCCAACCTTCTGCTGCCTACAAGAAATACACCTGAATAGTAAGAATAAACATAGACTCAAAATAAAAGGCTGGAGGAAAATCATCCAAGAAAACAGCACCCATATAAAAGCTGGAGTGGCCATACTAATATCAGATGATGCAAACTTTATACTCAGGAGGGTTGTAAGGGACAAAGATGGAGACTTTGTAATAATCAAGAGAAATGTACATCAGGAAGAAATCACTCTTCTAAGCATATATGCACTGAATGAAGAGGGGCCAGCAAAATATTTAATACAATTGTTGACAAATCTGAAAAAGGGTATCAATAACAACATAATAATTGTGGGAGATCTCAACAGGGCTTCATCAACACTTGAAAGGTCAACCAGACTAAAATGCAACAAAAATATACTAGACCTGAAAAGATAAATGGAAGAAAGAGGCCTAGTGTGTGTGTATGTGTGTGTACATATATGTATATATGTACATATATATGACACTCCACCCCCAGAAATCTGGATACACATTCTTAGCCAATGTACATGGGGCATTCTCCAGGATAGACTACATGTGGGCATATAAAACATACTTCATAATATCAAGAGAATGGAAATTTTGCAGGCTACCTTCGCTGACCATAAGGATCTGAAATTATATGTGAACTACAAAGGGACACAGAAGAAAAAAAATTTAAGACCTGGAAATTAAACAGCCTAATACTGAACAACCAGTGGGTCCAAGATGAAATCAAAGAGGTCATCAAAACTTTCCTGGAAACAAATGACAATAAAGACACAAACTATCAGAACCTATGGGACACAACAAAAGCGGTACTGAGAGAAAAATTTATAGTTCTGCAAGACACATCAGGAAGAAAAAAGGGTCATACCTAAGTAGCTTAATGACGCAGTTCATAGAATTAGAAAGTGCTCAACAAAAGGAACCAAAAATAGGGAGACAGAGGAAATAACAAAGCCAAGAGCAGAAATCAACAAATTGAACACCCATAAAACAATACGAAAGATCAATGAAAGCACAAGTTGGTTATTCAAAAAAAAAATAAACAAGATGGGTAGACCATTGGCAAAACTAACAAAGAAAGAGAAGTTTGATAACTTTTATTAGAAATAAAAAAGGGAAGATCACTACCAATATTGCAGAGATTCAAAGGGTAATCAGAAACTACTTTGAGAAGCTCTATGCCACTAAAAATGAGAACCTGGAAGAAATGGATAAATTCTTGGACTCTTATAACCTTCCACCGTTGAATAAAGAGCATGTAGCATATCTAAACAACCCTATCACTATTGAGGAAATTAAAACAGTAATCAAATGTCTGCCGCAAAACAAAAGCCCAGGCCCAGATGGATGCAATAATGAATTATTTCAAATCTTTCAAGAGGAACTACTACTGATCCTGCAAATCTCTTTCATGAAGTCTAAAAAATGGAAACACTTGCAAATAGCTTTCATTAAGTCAACATCACCTTGATACCTAAACCAGACATTGATGTTACCAAAAAAGTTGCAGACCAATATCCCTGATGGAAACAGATGCAAAGATCCTCAACAAAATTCTGGCAAATAGAATTCAATGCCTCATCAACATGATCATCCAGTACGATCATGTATGTTTCATCCCAGAAAAGCAAGGATGGTTTAACATCTGTAAATTTGTCAACATAATATACAACATCAAGAACAAGAAAAATAAAAATCACATGATCATATCAATAGATGCAGAGAAGGCATTTGATAAGTTTAACACCCATTCTTGATAAAAACTCTCAGCAAGATTGGAATGAAAGGAACCTTTCTCAATATAGTTATGACCATCTACAGCAAGCCAGAGCAAATATTATCCTCAATGGAGAAAAACTAAAAGCCTTTCCTCTAAATTCTGGTACAGAATTCTGGCAAAGGCTGTCCTCTCTCACCACTCCTATTCAACATAGCACTGGAAGTACTTGCTATACCGATTAGGCAAGAAAAAGATATCAAGGGAATCCAGATAGGAAAGGAAGAAGTCAAGCTCTCACTGTTTGCAGATGACATGATACTCAGCAAATCCCAACGATTCTATCAAAAAGCTTCTAGAAACAATAGACTCATGTAGCAGACTACAAAATTAACACACAATAATCAATGGTCTTTCTATACATCAATAATAACAGGGAAGAAATGGACATTAAGAAAACAACCCCATTCACATTAGTGCCACACAAACTCAAATATCTTGGAGTCAACTTGATTAAAGATGTGAAGGACCTATACAAAGAAAACTATAAAACCCTGCTTCAAGAAATAAGAGAGGAAACATGTAAATTGAAACACATGCCCTGCTCATGGATTGGAAGGATTAACATCATTAAAATGGCAATACTCCTCAAAGCATTGTACAGATTTAATGCGATTCCTCTAAGATAACCATTCTAATCTTCAAAGAAGTGGATCAAACACTTTTGAAATTCATTTGAAACAATAAACACCCTCGAATAGCTGAAGCAGTCATTGTGAAAAAGAATATGGGAGGCATTGCTTTCCCCAACTTTAAACTCTGTTACAAAGCAATAGTTATCAAAACACCATCATATTGGAATAAAGACAGACCCTCAGATAAGTGGAATAGGCCTGAGTACTGAGAGAATGTTCCCTGGACATACAATCACCTAAATTTTCATAAAGGAGCAAGAAATCCTAAATGAAGTAAAGAAAGCCTGTTCAACAAGTGGTGTTGGCACAACTGGCTAGCCACTTGCAAAAAAGTGAACTTAGACCGCCAGCTAACATAATGTATGAAGGTAATTGTATGCCTGGGGAACATTCTTTGAGTATTCAAGCCTATTCTATTGATCTGATGGTCTGTCTTTATTCCAATACCATGATGTTTTGATAACTATTGCTTGTAATAGAGTTTAAAGTTGGGAAAGTAATGCCTCCCATGTTCTTTTTCCCAATGATTGCTTTAGCTATTCGAGGGTATTTATTGTTCTAAATGAATTTCAAAAGTGCTTGAACCACTTCTTTGAAGTATGTCATGGACATCTTTAGAGGGATCACATTAAATCTGTACAATGCCTTGGGGAGTATTGCCATTTTAATTATGTTAATTCTGCCAATCCATGAACAGGGTATGTGTTTCCATTTTTGTGTGTCCTCTCTTGTGTCTTGGAGCAGAGTTTTATAGTTTACTTTGTATAGGCCCTTCACATCTTTAGTCAAGTTGACTCCAAGATATTTGAGTTTGTGTGGCACTAATGTGAGTGGTGAGAGAGGACAGCCTTGCCTTATGCCAGAATTAAGAGGGAAGGCTTTTAGTTTTTCTCCATTGTGGTAGATGGCCGTTACTATATTGAGAAAGGTTCCTTTCATTCCCATCTTGCTTAGAGTTTTTTTTTTATCAAGAATGGGTGTTGGACTTATCAAATGCTTTCTCTGCATCTATTGATGTGATCATGTGACTTTTATTTTTCTTGTTCTTGATGTTGTGTTTTATGTTGATAGATTTACAGATGCTAAACCATCCTTGCATTTCTGGGATAAAACCTACTTGATCATAATGAATGATCATCTTGATGAGGCATTGAATCCTATTTGCCAGGATTTTGTTGAGGATCTTTGCATCTGTGTCCATCAGGGATATTGTTCTGCAATTTTCTTTTTTGGTACCATCTGTCTGGTTTATGTATCAAGGTGATGTTGGCTTCATAAAAAACTATTTGCAAGTGTTCCTGATTTTTAGATTGCATGAAAGAGTCTTGGCAGGATCAGTAGTAGTTCCTCTTGAAAGATTTGAAAGAATTTATTATTGAATACATCTAGGCCTGGGCTTTGTTTTGGGGCAGGCATTTAATTACTGTTTTAATTTCCTCAATAGTGCTGGAGGTGTTTAGATATGCTACATTCTAATACATACATAAGCCATGGAAGGTTAAAAGCATCCAAGAATTTATCCATTTCTTCCAGGTTCTCATTTTTAGTGGCATAGAGTTTCTCAAAGTAGTTTCTGATTACCCTTTGAATCTCTGCAATATCTGTAGTGATCTCCCCCTTTTCATGTCCAATACGAGTTATCAAGTTTCTGTGTCTTTGTTTGTTAGTTTTGCTAATGGTCTATCAATCTTGTTTATTTTTTTTTTTTGAATAACCAACTTCTGCTTTCATTGATCTTTCTGATTGTTTTTTAGGTTTCTACTTTATTGATTTCTGCTCTTATCTTTGTTATTTCCTTTTGTCTCCCTATTTTTGGTTCCTTTTGTTGAGCACTTTCTAATTCTATGAGCTGTGTCATTAAGCTATTCAGGTATGCCTCTTCTTTCTTCCTGATGTGTGCTTACAAAACTATAAAATTTCTCTCAATACTGCTTTTTCTGTGTCCCATAGATTCTGACTGTTTGTGTATTTCTTATCATAATTTTCCAGGAAAGTTTTGATGACCTCTTTGATTTCATCTCGGACCCACTGGTTATTCAATATGAGGCTATTTGACTTCCAGGTGTTTTTCTTCTGTGTCCCTTTGGAGTTCACTGCTGATGGGAATGCCGTCTAGTCCAACTTTTATGGAAATCAATATGGAGATTCCTCCAAAAACAGAAATTGAGCTCCCATATGATCCAGCTATACCACTCCTTGGAATATTCCCTCAGAACACAAAAATACAATGCAAAAATCCCTTCTTTACACCTATATTTATTGCAACACTATTTACAATACAAGACTCTGGAAACAACCAAGATGTCTCTCAAGAGATGAATGGCTAAAAAACCTGTGGTACATATACACAATGGAATATTATGCAGCCATCAGGAGAGATGATGTCATGAAATTCTCCTATACATGGATGAACATGGAATCTATTATGCTGAGAGAAATAAGTCAGAGAGAGAATGTCCTAGAATGGTTTCACTCACCTATGGGATTTAAGAAAAATAAAAAACACTCTTGCAATTATTTTCAGAGACAAAAGAGATGGTTTCACTCACCTATGGGATTTAAGAAAAATGAAAAACACTCTTGCAATTATTTTCAGAGACAAAAGAGAGGAGGGCTGGTAGTTACGCTCATGGCATGAAGATCTCCACAAAGTTTGATGAGTTTAGTTAGAGAAATAACTGCATTTAGAACTATCCTAACAATGAGAATATATGAGGGAAATAGAAAGCTTGTCTAGAGTACAGGCAGGGGTCGGGTGGGGAGGAGGGAGATTTGGGATATTGGTGATGGGAATGTTGCACTGGTGATGAGGGTTGTTCTTTACATGAATGAAACCCAACCACAATCATGTTTGTAATTAAGGTGTTTCATTAAAATATTATTAAATAAAGTTACTTTCTCTTTCTTATTTTCTCTTTGTCTCATACACTAGTTGAAGATATGTTGAAGAGCAAATGTTTCTATATCTCCCCTATGGCCTTCATTCCTGGCATTCCAATTCATTCCATCAGGATTGTAGCTAGACAACATGGTTTCTGTGAGACCTTTTGTATTGCCTGGCAAGCTGCTCTAGCCCATGGATCTCATGTGTGCTCATTAAGCACTTGAACTCTTGTATTTTCTGGGTGCTCTGTAGATGTCAGACCAAGTTTGTGAGCTGAGTATGTATCTCTGTAGCTCATTTATCTCACTCTTTCCTTTGGATCTGGGAGAGTGGCATGACCATACCCCAAATCAATGACTGCACTTATTATTTCTTTTTATTCTGGAACTTTGCCTTACTTTATGCTGGGAATCTTCTGATTGTTTGCTGTTAGTGATGCACTGATCACAGGCTTTCCTATATGCCAACACTTGTACTTTTACTTACTCCTGCATGCCAGTTTCCTCCAGGTCCCGAGATTAGAGGCACTTCCATCCTGGATGGCATCATCATCAGTAGTAGCCATGGCACTTGGGCATCAAGGTACCAACCTTAGCAAATAGAAATCTGTGATGTCAATTTAAGTTCACATTTTTCTGTAGGTGAAAGTTAGGTGCCTTTCTTTGAACCTGAGATTTAATTCTTTTTCTTTTTCTTTTTTATGGGGGTCACACCCAGCAGCGCTCAGAGGTTACTACTGGCTCTATGCTCAGAAATCACACGTGGCAGGCTCGGGGGACCATACAGGATGCCAGGATTTGAACCACCTCCTTCTGCATGCAAGTCAAACACCCTACCTCCATGCTATCTCTCTGGCTTCAAACATAGGGATTTCCAATTCACCTAGTCAGCGGACTCTCTTTTTTTTAAATTTTTTTTTACACAGAGGGACACAGTCACACTAGCACACTAGCAGTCTGGAGTGGCAAAGGAGGGAGATTTGTGACACATGCTGGGAAAGGGCATGGAGGGCCCACAACCCTGGTGGTGGTAATGGCCCTAATTCATTGTCTTTGTTTTGGGGTCACACCTGGCAGTGCTCAGGAGTTACTCCTATCTCTACTCTCAGAAATATTCCCTGGCAGGCACAGGGGACCATATGGGATGCCAGGATTCAAACCACCACCCTTCTGTATGAAAGGCAAAAGCCTTACCTCCATGCTATCTCTCTGAATTCCCTAATTCACTGTCATCACTGTGTGCCTTAGATTACTGTGAAAGATTTGTTATTCACTTTTGGTCACAATAAAAATTATTAAAAGAAAAAATATAAAAGGAAAAGAGGAAATAAAATTTTAAAAGAAAGAAAAATACATACAGTAGTAAACACATTTGTAAAAATTATTTTATTTCTAATGAAGATATTAATACGATGGCAGAAGGTTGGGGAAATGATGATTCTGGGTGATAGATGCAGCAGGTGTGGTTCAGCAGGGCAGGGGGTGGACATTCCCCTGGCCCGGGATTGTCAGCTTTCTCCTGTGAGGTTGGTGTACCCATGATTTTTCACAGCGTGGTTCCATCTTTTTCAAGAAAAGAATGAGTCTATGGAACTCGCCTGGAGTGAACATGGTGGCTGTGTTTGTGGATGTGGTTACAGTTACAAATCTTGCATTTCTTTCTCCTCTTCTACTTGGGGTTCCTGCTTATTTATTAGAATAATAGGGAGAGGGCAGGAAAGACAATTGCAGGCTCCTAAAACTCACCAAGGGGCTTAGACTAAGATACAAAGTGGGAAAGTCTCTTCCCCATAGATATGTCCAGTTTTGAAAGGAGAAGTGAAAGTGAAGGAGAAATTAACTGCAAACAGAATAGGGAGCCCTTGTTTCAAGGAAGTCTCCTAGTCCCCACAACTCTCTGTTTAGCACGAAGAGCAATAGCTCAAAGGAGTAGAAAGATTTTTCCTTGTCTTTCCTGCCCTCTCCCTATTATTCTAATAAATAAGCAGGAACCCCAGTGGACTCTCTTTTATCTGTTAGCCCTATCTGGGAGCTCTTTGAGATTTGGAAACAAGTCTCACCTTGGATGTTCAGAGCCAGAATTTCTGATTCAGGGAGAACTTCTGATAAGTGACCTAGTGTTATGATTATACTACACGAGTCTTCTTGCTGTTACTCCACCTGCCAGGTTCACCAGACCCTAGTGCAGCATGTGGAGTGCCCTATTTGAATCCATGGACAAGCAGTGTTAAGGAATCAAGGGCTACTCTCATATTTTAACTTACAGGCTTTCCTGAGTTTTCATAGCATTGCATTTAATCAAAACAGATTCTCTTGGTATTAGCAACTACTTTAAAATAAAAAAGGAAAATATAATTCAGAGACATAGTCATTAGAATTCTCTTTGCTTAAATAAAGGTTCTTTGTGGTTGCAAAAACAATGTTTGCTCAAGGCATTTAAGCGGTTTTAATCCCAAAACATACACAACATTGGCTTCTTTCTGAATTATCTCCACCCCCACTTTGAACTCTGTCACATTAAACTATCACTTCCTGGGGCCAAAGCACTAGCACAGTGGTGAGGGAATTTGCTTTGTATGTGGCTGATCTGGGTTCAACCCCTGGCAAGTTATAGGGTCTTTCAAACCTGCTAGAAGTGATTCCTGATCATAAAGCCAGGAGAAACCCCTGAGCACTGCCGGGGGTTAACTGTATTTGCACACTAAAACATCTAGAAATTGGTGGCCTTTCATATTGCCCTGGGTTAAAAACCAAAATGCTGTATATACCATGGCTTAACTGTATATAAATATTTGTAAGACCTTCTAAAAGATATTCCTAAGTATAGCAAATCAGAAATCGAATAATCTTTGTTTAATAATTAGAATGAAGGAAGCTCATTTTCTGGAGAGCTATCTGTGCAAATCCTTCATCATTGATCACAGAATAGGTTCATGTAATAGCTGTTGATGGGGAGATTTATGTGGAAATGACCCAGGCACTGCTCAGGAAATCACATGTCCTTTCTCTGCATGGGTCTCTGAGCTCCAATCCTCCGTCCTTTTTTAATGAAAATTCTTTCTGGCTCCTTTTTCTCCTACAGATGTGTGGGTCAACCATAAAATGGAATCATTCAATTAAAGCATGTCTTCAGCTCATGTTAAGTGGTATAATGAAGACTTCTGCTTTAAAATGCACTATTTATTGCCAATGTAGCCATTACTCTCTCCTTATGGACATTTATGAGGAATAAATTCTCCTAAGGAAGATAATACAAAATATTTGAGTTTTTGTTAAAAAATAATTTAATAGCTTATTTTGCTGAAAACAGAGTTGGTGCACGAAGTAGGCAATTTCCTGGGAAAACAGATTTCGGGGAGTTAAAGAAATCAAGGCTGAGACTACTGCCTGCATTTGTACTAGTTTGTATTATTAAGGAATTCACTTCCTGCACAGACTCATGATGCTTAGAGGGACTGACTGACTCTGCACCCTAACTGACCCTGTTTTCATTTAAGTGCTTCTTCTCCAGATGGACTGCCTGATGTGGTTGACCATACTCATCTGGTTCCTTCCTTCCAGCACCTGGTCCCATAACAATCTCCCATTCACTCAGGGATGGAATATGACTACACTGTCCCACCGGGGTGACCAGCTCCACAACCCTCATTCTGCTGTGGTACTTTCAGCCCAAGGTTCGCTCAATGGAGACTGCAGGAACTCCGAGACAGCAGAACTGTTCAGCCAACACTGTTGGATTCTCTATTTATAGATGATTTGTCAGAGCAGTTGAAAGATTTTAGCAAAACTGAACAGAGTACAGAGACTTTCCATGCACATGCCCCCTTCTTCCTCAGGGAAGTCCCCTGTTATTAACAGTTTGAGATTTTCTGTGGTAAAATTAATAAATCAATATATCCACTTAGTTATTAACTAAAATAATAGTTTATCATGTACTCTGAGTGTACTTAAGGTTCAGTGTTTACACTTGTATAATGTTTCATAATTTCTCCAGTCTTACTTAAAATCATTTCACTGCCCCCAAACTCCTCTGTGCACCCACACTCAATTTTATTTCTTTGTTCTTAACCTCGATGAGACCTGCAGTTTGTACTGTTCCTCTAGGTTTTCTAGGTAACAGAGTTGGAATCGTACAGAAATTAGCCCTTCAGACTGGTCTCTTTCTCTAAAGATTATGGATTCAAAAAGTATCTAATTCCTTTTGTGTCTTGAGAGCCCAGTTCTTTGAGCTTTAAATAGTATTCTACCAGACAAACCTCTGTTAGTTTATGGATTCTCTTACTGCAGGACACTTGAACAATACAACATTTGTGAATCCAAGTTTTTGACTCCTTTTGGCTTATATCAAGGAACATGATTATTGAATTGTAGGATATAGAAACTTTATAAGAAACAATCACATGGCTTTGCAGAATATCTGCACCCATTTGCAGAAATTATGAAAGAAGTTTCCTTTTATGCTGCAGCTTTGTCAGGGGTTGTAAGTGTTGCAGGTGTACATGTATGATAAGTGGGTAATATGATGCCGTTGCTGTTCAATTTTGCAGCTCACTAAGGGTTGCATATATTAATGCATTTTCTCTGTATTTGTGAATCTTCTTTGGGATTTGTCTGCATGCACATTCTGAACATTTATAAGGGTTTGCTTATTTTACATTTCTTTCATGTTAGGTTTCCTTTACATAGTTTATATAGTTTTTAATATAGTTTGGATAATGATTCTTTTAAAGATATGTGTTGTATTATTTTCTATCAGTTTATGGCTTATTTTAATATTTTACTTTTTTATTGAGGTAAGTGTGTGTATACATTGTCCCAAAATACACCTCACACCAGGGTACTGACTTCTTCCTACCAAAGTTCCAAAGGCCTCCCCTTCCCCCATAATTCTTTTTTTTATAATTAAATAATTTTTATTTGGACCAAGGTAAACTACAAATCATTCACAGTAATATTTTAGACACATAGTGACATTGAATCAGGGGCATTACCACCACCAGTGTTGTCCTCCCTCCACCCCTCTTCCCAGCATGCATCCCATATACCCCTTCTTTTATCTCTAGGTTGTTAGTGTAAGTGGTTCCCTCTGTATCTAGCTTGTTGTAGATTGGTTTTCGATTATGTTGTTGTTGGCTTTGAACTTGGCGTTTAAGTATGATCACTTTTTATTTCTACTCAATGTTCATACACCTGTTTGGTCTTGGTACCCTCCATTTGTGAGGAAGGACAAGATGGTTCAAGTTATGTGGTTCTGTTTGGAGGGAAAGTAAAAACTAAAGAGAAAAAAGGGGAGTAAAATCAAACAAGAAAGAAATGGGTGGAGTTCTTCTAGTCTAGAGGCTATAAGTATCAATTTAAGAAAAAAGAGAAAAAGGAAGAAAAACATAAAAACTATACAAAAATTCAACCAAAAGAACGTGAAAAGCATCACAGCAATCAAAACAACCAAACAATACCCAAAGTCTTGAAATAAAACAAAAGAAAACACACATAAAACCAATAACAACAGCATCAATGACAAAAAATTAATTTGTGCTTTTTTTTTGTAAAGGCACAGTAAATATTGGGGAGATTATTAAGGGAATTCCCTTGGTAAAGGGGTTGTCTGCCTTTGAAGCATACTGTCATGGGAATAACTATAGGCTCCATACATGCTCTTTTACTCTTCCCTAGGTCTTTTTATGTTGTATGAAATCTTTCTGCTCAGTTGTGGCTGATAAAATCAGGCCTCAATAGGGAGAGATCTTGGCATTGGCACAGGTCATTGGATGACGACTAGAACCAAGCCTTTCTTTGCTTTTCTAGAAGTTCTGTTCTAGCACTGTAATTTTAATCAGTCTTGGTTTTTGCACCAATCCTTGTATGAAGCCTAGGATAGAGTGTTTCATTATGTTTCCAGAAGTTTTGCTCAGTTGCAGTTGCCTCAGCCAGACTTCTGAGATTAGAGATCTTGGTTGTTGTACAGGTCATAGGCCCAAGCCTAGACTAGGGTCTTTTTTTATTGGTCCTAGGTTAAGTTCTGATCAGTCATGGTTGTCACAGTCAGTCTTCTGTAGTTAACTATCTTGGCTTTTGCACAGATCAAAGGATGATGTGTCTTCTGATTTCATCTTATTGTTAAGTAAACAACCTGCTCTTAGACCTAGTTGTTGACATTTCTTCATTGTCAGAATATAATCTCGAAACTGGGCATATTGGTGTCTGAGCAGCATTAAGAATTTGCCAGAGAACCGTGGCAGATTTATGTCTGAGATCTAGGGTTTGAGATTGAACAGTTGCTGTCTAATCACATGGAGTCTAAGTTAGGACCACATAACAGATGTTCAAGTTGGGAGACGCCCCTGTATTGTAAAATGTATGCGTTCTTATCCCTAGTAAATAAGAGCTTGTTTCTATATGTAAAATTTCCTCCTTTTTAGTATGCCTTTGCAAAAAGAAATGGTGCTATATTATATTGGTGATGTATTTGGGGGTGAGAATGTCAGAATCTATCGTCTCTGTATCCTGGTTTTAACCTGAGCTTTTATCCCAGGAAAGACTTTTTCTTGTAGGTTTTTGAACCTAGTAGAACCAAAACTGGTGAAGTTAAGGAAAAGAAGAAAACAATAAGATAATATATATCCATATATACACACTCGTGTGTATATAGGAAAAAATAGATAAAAATGAGTTTAAAAAAGTAATTAAGGGAACAAAGTTATGCAGGAGACTAGGTAGTTGAGGATAAACAGGTTAAGAGGTAATGTTAAAGAGTTCTTCAAATTATAAAAGAAATATAGGTTTCCCTATTGTCTTTTGAGATATTCTTGTGGGGGGTGTTGTATCCAGGGCACCTTTTCACCACACACCCTGTTCTTTTTTTTTTTGGTTTTTGGGCCACACCCGGTGACGCTCAGGGATTACTCCTGGCTATTTGCTCAGAAGTTGCCCCTGGCAGGCACGGGGGACCATATGGGGAACCGGAGGATCGAACCACGGTCCGTCCTAGGTTAGCTCAGGCAAGGCAGGCACCTTACCTGCAGCGCCACCGCCCAGCCCCCACACACTGTTCTTGTTGAGTTTGAGAAATGATTTGTGGCTGAAAAGGCTTGGCTTGAGTTCTTGCACTGGGGGGTCCTTCTGGAGCCAAATCTGGTATCAAACAACAGTCCACACTTGGGGGACTGAGATGAGGGTCACAGGGCATAAGTCAGCAGGAGTGTTAGTTGTGATTTCTTGCTGGGGGACGAGATGTGGGGCTGAGTGGGTGTCCCTTCGCTTGGGAGTTGGGTGATGACTTATTGGGGCAGGAGGTAGATCTTGATACCTAATGGGTTAAGAAATGAGGGTAAAGAGCATTAATAAGTCTGGATATCAAATTTGGATTGGGGAATGATGGGATAGTAGGATTTCTGGAGGGGGGAGGAGGGCTAGTTTATAGGAGGGGTTATATACACTATAGGCATGGTTTATTTACAATTTAGGTTTGACTCTCATAGAGGAGTCCTCTCTCTATGTACTCATGTCCACATAAAGAAAAATATTAGTGATTTATTCTTAGGGTGTTGTTAGAGAGGTCTGACCCTACTAGGATGGTTCTGAGTTCTTAAAGACTGGTTGAATTAAGATAAATACTTAGTTTAGGTATGACTTAAGAAAGTGAGGAAGGGGAGAAAAAGATAAGAGAGTGGAGAACAGAAAAATAGGTAAATATAGTAAAAAGAAATTTCAAAAAGTTTAATAAATCAAATTAAAGAGATTGGGTTGTTGGGTCAGAGTTGGGAGGTTTTCCCGTTTTCTAGGCATTTCATCATTGATGGAGTTGGGCCTTGCTAAATGAAGGTTACAGAGTTAAATAACGGCTGGAGAAGTTTAGAAAAAATATAGGTTTAGCTTCTCAAGTACTAAACAATGTGGTCATGAGGCCTACCTATGTAGGTGGCTACCGTGTCTACTGCATCTTATGTAGCAAAGTTCCTTTCCTAAAGAGAAACTGTCAGTGTGGGCTTTAGTTGACATAGATTGAATTGATGAGGAAGAGGAAGAGGAAGAAAGTGGAAAAGAAAAGAAGTAGGGACAAGGGAGAGAGAGAGAAAGAGAGAAAAAGGAAATGTTAATTTGCTCAAACGTATTCGATGAGTAAGTCCTGTAATAAGTCTGTGGTATGCAGTTGACTGCTTCTGTAGTCTGAATGATCAAATGCTTCAGGTCTAATAGAGGACATAAACCATAAAAAGGGTATACTGGAGTGTCTTTTTTTTTTTTTT
>PVKC010003134.1:0-40135 GCA_004027635.1 Crocidura indochinensis | reverse complement strand
AAAACCAAAAAAAAAAAAAAAAAAAGATTGGAGAAACACAAATGTGAACAAGTGGTCTGCTTTGAAAGACCTGAAGAAGGAAGATATGTTGATTTTTTACACCTGGAATAGTATTCCTGACTCATATAGTCAACTAAAAAAGCTAGCGTTTGCTGTTCTTTCCTTGTTCGGGTCTACATATTTATGCAAACAATCATTTTCAAGCATGAATCTTATCAAGAGTAAATTGAGAAACCGCCTCATCGATGAGAACCTGGAATCATGCCTAAAATTAAAAACAACAACATACAAACCTGACTTACTCAAACTATCCAAGAAAATGGAAGGCCAATGTTCACA
Organism: Crocidura indochinensis; assembly: GCA_004027635.1. NCBI lineage: Eukaryota > Metazoa > Chordata > Mammalia > Eulipotyphla > Soricidae > Crocidura > Crocidura indochinensis. The sequence continues at coordinate 39,796 of PVKC010003134.1, read as the reverse complement.
TTACTGTTTTTGACTTTTGTCAGTCATTGTCAGGATGTAATTTTCTCTACATTGTAAGGCAAATTTTATGGAATTTAATGTTATCAATAAATAATATATTTTTAAAATTTTTGTTTTATTAGTTGTGTTATTTATTTCCTCCTAACCTATGTGGATATTGAATGCAGAATATTTTCAATAAAAATATTGAAACTAAAAACAGTGTACCATCCTATGTATTTTCAGTTTTAAAAATGTGGATCTTGGGGCCACAGAGATAGCATGGAGATTAGGCATTTGCCTCTCATGCAGAAGGCTGGTGGTTTGACTCCCGGCATCCCATATGGTCCCAGGAGCGATTTCTGAGCATAGAGCCAGGAGTGACCCCTGAGCGCTGCCAAAGCAACAAGAACAACAACAACAACAACAAAAAAAAAACAAATAAAAAAATGTGGCTCTCAAAATAAATTTCAATCATGGTTTTGGTGAGATTTGGCTCAGTTGAAAAAAAAGGTAGCCAACCACTGCTCTAGGGCAGGGTCACAAAATGTTGTGGGTCGCATGATTGAGAATCCTGATAGCAGTAAAGGAGAGTTCCTTTCTCCCTAGCTCCAGGTCAGCACTCTTTGTTCTTGAACTTTGTAATGTGAGCTAGTGTCTATGGCATGAAAGATTACCTAAATATTTTGATTTGCATAAGCCTGATTATTAGTGTTGTGGAGCATTTTATGTGCCCTTTGACCATCTGTATTTCCTCCTTGAGGACATATTTGTTTATATTTTCTCTCCATATCTTTTGGAGTGAAAGTTTTTTCTTAAGTTCTCCCACTAATTTGTATATATTAGATATTAGCCCCTTAGCAATCGGGTATTGGGTGAATCATTTCTTCCATTCTGTGCATAGCCTTTATTATCCTACTCATTATATCCTTTAAAGTGCCAAAGCATACCAGTTTAATGTAGGCCCATTTTTTTTATCTCTACTTCCACCTAATTGGACAGTGATATTTCCAGCATAAAGATACGTGTAGTCTCAGTGTTATGAAGTGTTTTGATTACCTTTTCTAATATTAAGGTCTATAATGCATTTGATGTTGACATTTTGTGAAGTGGTAAATAGAGGTCTGAGTTTGTTTTTTTTGTGTGTGGCTGACTAGTTGTCCCAAAATCTCTCATTGAAGAGGCTTCCCATGCTCCATTTTTATTATTTCTTGCCCATTTTCAAAAGATTAATTGATTGTATGTCTGGGGGCTATTCTCTAAATACACAAATCTTTTCCATTGATCTGAGGATCTCTTTATTCCAATACTATAATGTTTTAATGAATATTGATTAGAAGTACAATTTAATGTTGGGGAAAGTGATGCATCTGATCTTCTTTTTCCTAAGTGTTGGTTTAGCTATTTATGGAGATTAATTGTTTCAAATGAATTTTAGAAGTGTTTGATCCACTTATTTGAAGAATGTTTTTAGAGGCATTACATTAAATCTGTATAATGCTTTGGGGATTATTGCAAACAATAATCTGCAAACAGTGAGAGATTGCTTTTTCCTATCCTATCTGGATGTCTTTGATATCTTTTCTTGCCTAAATGCTATGGCAAGTACTTCTAGGCAGATGTTGAATAGGATTTGCTTGAGAGGGCAGCCCTGTCTTTGCTACGTTAAAAAAAAACTTTCAGTTTTTGCCACACAGCCCAATGCTGCGAAAGAGCCACATACTGCCAGCAGCAGAAATAGTATATCAAACAGCAGTCTTCTTAAAAATAATTGTTTACAATGGAGGATTAAGATCAAGAGGACAGGGAAAGTAGTCTTTTAAATGTTTGTCAATTTGCCAAAACAAATATCAGCACAGCAAAACAGAATTTTCACGTGGTACAAAGAGTAAGAGAATGGAAACACCCTATGTCTGGCCTAACTCCAGGTTTCTCCACATGTAAGAAGACCATTTGGGCAGTTTAGGAGTGAAGAACACCCAAGCAGGAAGAGGGAAAAAGCAGAAATATACAAGTAATGTTTTCAAGCTGAAAATATGCACTCAGTCTTTTATAAGCATTCTTCACATAAAGAAGGATCACTCAGAAGATTGAGGTCAGAAATGGAATTTATGTCTTTTAATCATAGTAGTTTATATTTTTTATAACACACAGAAGTCTACTAAAACCGCTCAAGCCATGCTATCATGTGCCAGCTACATATACACAAATTACCCCACTGCTTATTAAATCTTTTAGAGTGCACATATTAATATGACCAGAGTCAGAAAGGATATTTTCTTCAAAGAGTGGACATGCTGTTTCTATTATGCATTTCTTTTTCAAATTATGGACTTTCCGCAGCGTAGCCTTAGCAAGGCAGCAGAACACACAAAAACTGGGAGGCATTACTAACCCATCCATCTATAGGATTACAGTTGTTACAGTAATATGTAAATGTGCAGTGGTGAAGGTTGTTGTACATTGTATGATGGTAACTCAATCATGAACAACTTTATCTCTAAAAAAATATTACGAACAACTTTATAACCATGGTGTTAAAATGAAAAAACAAAAAGGAAAAGAAAAATGGAGAGATGGAGAGTTTAATGAACTGGACCAATGTGTTCAGAAAACCAGAATCAATTCTGTCAATATACCAGTGTCCCATGTTTTCCTTAACATTTCCAGGTGCGACATAAAATAAAATAATTTACTTATTTTTAAATAATCTTTTATTGCTGTTATTTTTAACCTTTTTAATATAAAAATTGTTAAGCACCAAGATTGAAAGCATGATTGTAGTTGAGTTTCAGTCATAAGCAAAATACCCCCTTTATCAGTGCAACATTTCCACCACCAATGCAACAAATAAGTGAATGACTAGTAATTCCAAGCATCTTGTAAAACTATTACAGTTTTTGGTATAATTATGAAGAAACTGTTGAATTCAAAAAAATTAAAAATAATTTAGCAATAAAATAGAAAAATAAAAAATTCTGGAAATATTAATGTGGTCAAGTTTTCACTAATAAAAAGAAAGAAAAGAGCATTCTTTATACAAATTCCTTAAGTTGATTAATAATACCCAGCAAAACCTTAAACCAACAACAAAATAAGTGGCATAATAATAGAATTTTTGATATTATATTTTAGTAATACTCTTTAAAAATTATGCCAGCAAAGTTACTAATTTCAGGGTTTTTCTTTTTCAGAAATATGAATGGATTGCTTATTTTTTATGTTCATTTTTGTTTGGGACCAAACTGGCAATTTTCAGGGATTACTTACCCCTGGCTCTGCAATCAGTGTGGCTTTTGGAACCATATACCAGGGATTGAACATGGGTCATCCTATGCAAAGGAAACACTTTAACTGCTGTACTATGCTTTGGTCACCATAATTAATTCAAATTTAATTGACCACAAAGGCTAAATTTATATATTTTAAACTATAACTTTTTCTAAATTACATCATAATTGCCATTTTATTTCATAATATATCTATAAATTTACTAATATACTCAGCAAGATATTTATGTCTATATTTTTATATGTAAACCATTTATACAAATTTTATCTATTACATACAATTCTTATCTTTTACATGTAATATATATCATGTATATGTAGATTTTTATATAAATTATATAGTGATTATGTAAAATATTCTAAATCAATAACTGTTTATACAACAATAAGTCTAACACTACATGGATAAGATTTTGTTTTTTGAAATTTTATGAGAAAGTATAATGGTATACTTAAATATAATTATTGAAAGCTTAAATTATACTTAAAGTTTAATGGTATATTTAAATATAATTAGTTAAAATATGAGAGATAATAAAAAATACTGACATCTTGGTTGCATATGTTTGCATAATTGAACTAAATAATACTTTGCTTACTAAAAATATTCTAAATAAAAATGGAAATACTTATCACTATTTAAAGAGAATGCCACTGCTAGAGAAAAGGCTCAATATGCTAAGAATATAAGTCACAAGCTGGAAACTCACAGAGTACTTCCAAGATTGACCTCCAACTGAGGAGCCAGTGGTCATCCTGGATACTATTAACTGTAGCCACCTCAAAACAAAAATAGTTAAATTATTGTATTGGATGAATAGTTGCTTCTGTTCCATGGGTGGCCTTTGTATCTTAGTCACTGTTTTCTTTAAAGTGCAGAAACTTCCACTTGGTGTACTCCCATTTGTATATCTCTGCATCCTCTTATTTGGATACTAATGTAATCTCCTTGAAGATGCCTTTACTATCATAACCATAGAGTGCTTTGCCTATGTTTTCTTCTATATAACCTTATAGTGTCAGGTCTGATATCAAGGTCTTTAATCTGATATCAAGGTCTGTACTAAACTGAAAAGCTTCTGCACTTCAAAGAAAATGGTGACTTAGATACAAAGGCCACCCACACAATGGGAGAAAATATTATCCATTATCCATCTGATAGGGCTCTAACATCTAAGATACGCAAAGTGCTGACAGAACTTAACAAAAAAAAATAACCTAACACCAAAAACATGGGGAGAAGATGTAAACAGACATTTCCTCAAAGAAGAAATACAGATAGCTGAAAGGTACATAAAAATTTTCATATGACTAATTCTGGGTATGCTGATCAAAATATTAATGAGTTATCATATTAGGCGAGAGACCAACACACATAACAAAGAACAACCAGTGCTGGATGGATGTGGGAGAAAATGGTCTCTCATTTACTGCTGGTGGGAGTGCCATCTAGTCCAATCTTTCTGGAAAAAATATGGATATAAATCAGAAAACTTGTAATTGAATTGCCATATAATCTGCAATACACTCCTAGGAATATATCATAGAAACACAAATACAAAATACAAAAATTCTCTTAGCACTCCTATGTTCATTGCACTACTAATATGAAACTGGAAAAAACTGGAAAAAAAGCCCAGGTGCCCAATAATAGATGAGTTAAAGAAAGAGTGGTTCATCTACACAATGTTAGGAAAAATTAAGTCATAAAATTTGACAATACTTGCTAATTGAAATGAACCAAAGGAAGAGACAGACACAGAATACTGTCACTTACCTGAGGTATATAAGAGAAAAAAAAAAACAGTATGGTAATAAAATCCAAAGACAATAGAAACGATGGCAGGAAAGATCAGTTCATGATATAAGGCTTACCACAAAGATTGGTGAGTGCAATTATAGAAATAATTGTACTGAAAACTACCATGACAATGATAGTGAGAGAAAGAAATAGAATGCCCGTATCGAAGACATACAGTGGGTTCAGGAGAAAGGAAATGGAGAACATTGGTGACAGGAAAGTTATACTGGTGAAGCATGGTGTACACTTGGTACACTTGATGACTGAAAACAACAACAAATATTTTTCTTTTGGGGAGGGGACACCCAGTGACACTCAGGACCAGTTACTCTTGACTATGCACTCAAAATCAATCCTGGCTTGGTGGACCATATGAGAAGCCAGAAGATTGAACTGTGGTCCATTCTAGGCTAGCGCCGGCAAGACAAATGCATTACTGCTTTGCACCACTGCTCTGGCCCCAAAATACATTTTTCTAACTACACCGTGTATTAAATAAACAATTAAAAAATAAAATCATCTGGAAAAAATTAAATAGATATCTTTATTGTATTATTTTTGTTTTATTTGGAGTCACACTTGATTCTCAGTGATTATAACTAGGTATATGCAGTCAGTGACCACTCCTGCATATACTTGAGAAACCTACTTGTTGTATTATCTCTCAAGTCTCAGTAATTTTATTTTAAATAACTAATAAAATGTATGTTTTAATCACATAATTATAAATAATGAGCTAAATTAATCTAATAATGATAAAAAATTTTCTGCATCTCTAGTTGCTCTTTTTTTTTTTTTTTGGCTTTTGGGCCACACCTGGCGGTGCTCAGGGGTTACTCCTGGCTCCATGCTCAGAAATTGCTCCTGGCAGGCACGGGGGACCATATGGGACACCGGGATTCAAACCAACCACCTTTGGTCCTGGAACGGCTGCTTGCAAGGCAAACGCCGCTGTGCTATCTCTCCGGGCCCTAGTTGCTATTCTTTTTCTTTGTTTTGGGGTCAGAACCAGTGGCGCTCAGAAGTTGCTCCAGACAGGCTCAAGGGACCACATGGTATGCCAGGATTTGAACCACCATCTGTCCTGGATTGGCTGCATACAAGGCAAAGGCCCTACCACTATGTTATCTCTCCAGCCCCTCTATTTGATATTCTCTGAAAGAGCTAACATTCCAAGGGTCATAAAATACAAATACCAAGAAAGCATATAATTATTATTCCCATGATTCAAAGTACCTAAAATGTACCTAAAATGCTAATGTGAAAGATATGTAAGCCACTATGACCAAAATAAAGAAATATATTAATCTTTAAAAAATAAAATACTAAGACATAAAAAACTTGCTTATATTGCAAAAATATGAGCATTTAATAACTTCAAATTAATTGTTGGTCCAAAGCTCATGAATATACAAAAGTAGAATCTTGCATTTTTGGCAGCTAATTATTTCCCTAAAAATTAGTTAACATTATATGCTAAAATTCTTAAGTTATTACAGTAAAATGATTTGGATTTATGGAAATCAATCTGCTAGGTACTTACTAAAACATTAAATGCATAAGAAGAGACAGAATGACTGATAGTCTTTTTTATTTAATCAGAATATGTGATTGTGTCTTTGTGCTTGAGGCCACTCCAGCAGTGCTCAACACTTCTTGTGCTTAGGATCACTTCTGGTAGTACTCAGTACAATATGTTCACTGCATGTGGTGCCATATATGTAACCTAGGTTGGCTGAATGCAAGGCAAGCACACTACTCTCTGATCTATTATTCCATCCCATATTGGAAAATCTTGTTACAGTGGTTAATGTAACACTTAAATCTTTACTCCTAAAAACAGATATAAAATGGAAGATATGTATATGCATAATCATTTGAGAAGATTATTAGAATTTTTCATAAAATATCAATAATAATCATTTATTTTCTAAACTCTACTTTTTAAATTCCTAAATTTAACATTCAAACAAATAGAAAACCCCTTATAATTTAAGGTGTTTATGTTACTTTTTCACAACTCATTTCTCCTGGGCTCATTGTTTCTAATAGTGAATCAATCATTACTAATGTATGACTTTCTTCTTCTTAGTCTAAAGTAATTTTAGTTCTTATAAAGTATTTATTCTGAAGTATGAGGTTTTCATTTTCTGGTCTAAAGAATATAACTTTTTAATGGGAACACTGGAATGTAATGAGTCTTAGTCTCCTGGGCTCCATGCCCACGCTGAAAAACAATGTTAGAATTTAATATCCCTTCAAGTCTTTCATTCTACAAGTAAGGTTTTTTTTCCTTTCCATGAAAGAGAACTGAAAAACTAAGCAAATGTTCTGGGCCTTAGATATTGTATGAGGGAGGAAGTAAGGTAGGAGCAGTCTTATTTTTGTTTTTGTTAGGATTTTTGGCTACATCCAATGATGTTCAGCATATATTCCTGACTCTGCCCTCAGGAATTACTCCTTGAAGTACCCAAGGAGCCCTGTGGGATGCCTGGGATATCATTGGGTCTGCTGTGTGGAAGGCAAGCTAACAATCCATTCACTGTACTATATTTCACACACACGCACGCACACACGCACGCGCGTGCCCAGCTAGGATCCATATTCACAAGGATCTGTTGAAATATGTTGAAGAATCAGACTACACCAATAGAGAATAAATCACAAGCCATATTAACTATTGAGCCACGGAACTTAGGCATCATTATCTGAGTAATTCAGACTAATAAAAATGTCAGAGTAAGTTTCTTCATAATTAATGCTATGTTTTTTCCAATTTTCTCTGTATGGTTTCATTTGTATAAAATCAGATACATTACTTTGATATAATTGATAGCATGTGTATTCAATGTTTTTATCATATTATTCTATATTACTGAAAATACTCAGAATTGAAAAGCTCACTTTTCTTTATTCATTTTCTCTTTAATATCTAACAATAGTTAACTTTAAAATTTATAACTAATTGTATCTTTTAGATATAATTTTGTTATCAATAATCAAAAAATTTAAATAATTTGAATCTATTATAGGAAAATTGATTATTTTTATATTTATTACTATTTTAATTTCTTAGTCATTTTAGACAATTAAAAGTCAGTGTGGTTTATAAACATAAAGTTGCTTATTATATTTTAGTCACTCATGTGACTCATGTAAATAGATTTAATTTAAGATCAAATTAAAAGATTTATCTATAGGGACTGCAGTGGTAGCACAGTGCTAGGGTATTTGCCTTGCATGTGGTTGACCCAGGAAGGATGAGGGTCTGATCCCAGGCATTCCATATATTTGCCAAACCAGGAGCAATTTCTGAGCACAGAGCCAGGAGTAGTCCCTGACCACTATCAGGTGAGGCCAAAAAAAAAAAAAACAACTTATATCTCCAGCTATGCTGTTTCTATAAATAAGAAGACTTGAAGATAATCCTCTTTACATACGTTGACTGCTGTATCAGCAAAATTGTGGCTGTAAGATTTCACATACAAAACCAGCCCTTTAATCTCATTATGCACATTGCATATAGAACTTCATCTATTTAAAAACCCCATAATATATCATTATCTCTCACACTTTTGGCTTTAATTTCTACATGAACATACATGAAATAAATTTGAGCCTTAATTGACTAAAGTTAAATATGACTAAACTCGGCTTAGTACAAAAACCTGTAATTAACTTGCCATGCAGTAACACTGAACCTAAAACTGCAATGTGTTTACTGGTATACACAGTCAAACTTGAGATCCAAGTTTCACCTGTTTGGCTATTTGTGGAAGTGCAGTCAAACCTGACATGCAAACTTGACACAGTCACTATATAGGACAGGACAAACAAATAGTGTCCAAGTTTTAGACATCTCACTGATCTGTTGAAATGCAGTTAAACTTGAATTTCCCTCTGTCCCCAGATGCAGGAGCCATCTGCACAATTGCTTCAGCCCAGAATGGAACCAGCAGGAGGCCAGACCAATAGCATAATAAGATTCTCCTGCTTCTCCTGTCCCCCAAAGTGGCAGTAATCAGTGCCAACTCATGGTTCAGACAGAATACAGCAGGAAGGCTAAACAAGGGCTCGATGAACTACCCCACAGCAGTACATGCATCCTCATCAATGAACCAATGAATGCCAGCATAACAATCAAACTGAAAAAGGATTGTATTAACAACACAGAACACCACCACGCTTATGAATGGTGATGGTGGCTCTGCAATTGCAAGTCACTTATATAATCTCTGAATCAAGAGACTTTGGAGAGGAAACCTGAAGAATGCTTAAAGAACTCTAAGAAAATATAGAACAAACCAAATGAAACACTAATAAGAATCAAGAGAATATAAAAGTAGGAATGAGAAAAATTCAAACTGAAATAGCATGAGTTGTTAAGCAAAATAAAATTTTACTGGAAAGGTCGGAACAGTGACGCTAGAGTTAAGGCATCTGCCTTGCAAGCGCTAGCCTAGAACAGACCATGGTTTGATCCCCTGGCATCCCATATGGTCCTCCCCCAACCCAGGAGCGATTTCTGAGTGCATAGCTGGGAGTAACCCTGAGCGTCAATAGGTGCCCCCCAGGAAAAAAAAAAACTTTACTGGAGGAGATGGAGTAGTGGCATGGAGTGGTAAGGCATTTGCCTTACTGGCTCTAACCTAGGATGGACCACAGTTCAAACCCTGGGCATCCCAGATAGTCCCCCAAGCAAGGAGTAATATCTGACCTTGTAGCCAGGAGTAATTCCTGAGTCACCAGGTGTGTCCCCACCAAAAAAAAAAAATCTTTACTGGAAAGCCTCAGTCTCACTGCTGCTGAGGACAGAAAGAATAGCAGATAAAAATGTCATAAAACAGAACATTAAAGAAAAGAGCCTTAAAACAATCATATGATGGAAAACGTCCTCAAAGAATGAGAACAGATAAAAAATAGAAGAATTGAATAAACTCAATAGAAACAACATAAAAATTTTAGAATATAAGATTCTCATGAAGAAAACCCACATGAATAATCAAAAATGAAGAGTCAAAAGTACCAAATAAAAGGGATCAAAAAAGCAACCCAAGTCACAGTGATGCATAAAACACAGGGATAAAATACTGAAGGCAGCAAGATCAAAATATTAAATAATATACTAAGGAGAAAACAGCAGAATTACATCAGATTTGTCAAAAGAAGCCCTCAAGGCAGCAACACATTGGTAGACTAGGGACAAAATGCCATGAAGTGAATGCTTTACTAGAATATTTTACTCAGTCAGATTTGCATTCAGCTTTGAAGAAAAGATACACAGTTTCATGAATAAATAGCTTGGAGACTTTAAGACTAAAAATGAGCCTTAAAAGAAAATTAGGAAGATCTACTTGAAGGCAAGACAAACTAAATAAATACGCCACACTTCTAAAAAAATGATGCCAAAATTCCATAACAATCATCTCTTTCAATGTCAATGGATGAAATGACCAGATAATAGATAGAGTGGCAAAATTAATCAAAAAGTTGAATGCAACTTTTTGCTGCCTTCAAAGCAAAAATCCCCAAGAAGAACCAACAGTCAAAGATATTATTACAGAGAAACTCCCAGACATAAGGATTGAATGCAAGCAAATCCTGCATGCCTGAAGAGTACCAGCTAAAAGAGACCCAAGGAAAAGCACCCCAAGACACATTTAGTCATAATGTCAAATCCCACAGAATACAAAAAGCAGCAAGATTAGAAAGAGAAATTATATTCAAGGGAGCATTCATAAGGTTTACAGCAGACATGTCACAAGAAACCCTCAAGGCCAGAAGGCAGTGGTAGGACAAAGTGACAAAACTCAATAAAATAAATGCTCATCTAGAGTACTGCACGTAGAAAGTCTCACTTTCATATTTGAAGGAAGTATATATAGCTTCACGGTTAAACAACAGCTCAGAAAACAGACAGACTCAAAACCAGTTTTAAAAGAAAACAGGAAGGTCTACTTTAAAACAAGACTGACCAACAGACACACCAAACTTCTACACAAAGATGGCATTAAATCCCATGACAATTATCTCTCATTATCAGTGAACTAAATGTACCAGGTAAGAGAAACAGAGTGACTATGGATCAACAAACTCAATATTAAAAAAAATCACACACACACACACACACACACACACACACACACACACATGAATAGTGAGAACAAATATAGACTCAAAATCAAAGACTGGAGTAAAATCATCCAAGCAAACAGCACCCTTACAAAAGAGGGAGTGACCAATGACACAGACTTTAGTCTCAGAAATGTTGTAAGGGACAATGATAGGCATTTTGTACTAATCAAATAATTTTCAGATACAAAAGAGATGAGGGCTGGAAGATGCAGCTCACGACATGAAGCTCACAACAAAGAATGATGAGTACTGTTAGAGAAATAACTACATTGAGAACTATACTAACAATGTGAATAAATGAGGGAAGTAGAAAGCTTGTCTTGAGCACAGGTGTGAGTGGGGTGAGAGGAGGGAGATTTTGGGACATTGGTGGTGGGAATGTTGCACTGGTGAAGGGGATTTTCTTTACATGACTGAAATCATACAAATACAATCATATTTGTAATTATGGTGTTTAAATAAAGATTGAAAAAACCAGAGAGAGATGCTGCCAAAAAATTACTTACCAATAACCCATTCTCACCACTCCTCTTCAATTCATTACTGGAAGTACTTGCTATAGCGATTATGCAAGAAAAAGATATCAAGGAAATCCAGATAGGAAAGAAAGAAGTGAATTTATGAGACAGCAAACGCGGTATTGAGAGGAAAATTTATAGCTTTGTAAGCACACATCAGGAAGAAGAAGGGGCTTACATAAATAGCTTAATGATACAGTTTATAAAATTAGAAAATGATCAACAAATGGAACCAAAAAAAGGTAGACAGAAGGAAATAATAAAGCTTAGAGCAAAAATCAATGAAGTGGAAATTTTAAAAAAATCCAAAATATCAAAGAAAACAAATTTAGTTTTTTGAAAAATTAAACAAGATTAATAAACCACTAGCAAATCTCATAAAATATAAAGAGAGAAAAATATGATAAACTGGATTGGAAATGAAAAGGGGGAGATCACTACAGATGTTGCATATATTTAAAGGGTAATCGGAGTCTACTTTGAGAAACACTATGCCACAAAACATGAGAACTTGGCAGAAATGAACAAATTCGTGGACTCCTATAATCTTCCACTGTTAAATATTGATGAGGTAGCATATCTAAACTTCCCCATAACAATTAGGTAAATTAAAATGGTTATCAAATATCTTCCCAAAAACAAAAGCCTGGCCCAGATGGGCTCACTAATGAATTCTTTCAAACCTTTCCAGGAAAACTTCTACCAATCTCTTAAGGCTCTTTCATAAAATTGAAGAAACAGGAACACTTCCAAAGAGTTTCTATGAAGCTACCATCACCTTGATACAAAACCAGATAGAGTTGCTGCCATAAAAGATAATTACAAAAAAATATCTCTGATGAATACAGGTGCAAAGATCCTCAACAAAATTCTGGCAAATAGAATACAATGCATCATCAAGAAGGTCATTTCCCACATCCAAGTAAGTTTCAACCAAGGAATGCAAGGATGGTTTAGCATTCATAAATCAATCAACATAATACACCATATCAACAAAAAGAAAAACAAAATACCTATGATCATATCAATAGATGCAGAGAAAGCATTCAATATGATCAACCACCCATTCTTGATAAAAAAAACCCTCAGGAAGATTAGAGTGAAAGGATCTTTTCTCAATATAGTCAAAGCCATCTACTACAAGCCAATGGCAAATATTATTATCAATAGAGATAAAATAAAAGCCTTTCCTCTAAAATCTGGTACAAGACAAGGATGTCATTTTTCACCACTCTTATTCACCATAATACTCGAAATACTTGCCATAGCAATTATGCAAGAAAAAGATATCAAGGGCATCCAGAAAGGTAAGGAAGAAGTAAAGCTCTCACTGTTTTCAGATGACATGATAATAAATTTAGAAAACCCTCAAGACTCTGCCACAATGCTCCTATATAAGCCATAAATTTTATGGTAAAGTGGCAGGCTACAAAATTAACATGCAAAGATCAATGGTCCTCTTATTTACTAATAGTGATAGAGAAGAAATGGACATTAAGAAAAAATCCCATTCACATTAGTGACACATAAAATGAAATATCTAGTAGTTAACTTGACTAAAGAGGTAAAGGACCTATACAAAACGAAATACAAAAGCCTGCTTTAAGAAATAAGAGGACACAAGGAAATGGTTACACATATCCTGTTCATGGAGAGGAAGGATTAATATCATTAAAATGACAATACTTCTCAAAGACAATTCTGCATCTATCTCTCTCCTTCTGACTTATTTCCCTCAGCATAATAGATTCCATGTACATCCATGTATAGGAAAATTTCGTGACTTCATCTCTCCTGATGGCTGCATAATATTCCATTGTGTATATGTATCACATATGTAGCACAGTTTCATTAGCCATAATTCTGTAGAAGGGCATCTTGGTTGTTTCCAAAGTTTGGTTATTGTAAATAGTGCTGAAATGAATATAGGTGTGAATTAGAAATTTTTGCATTTTATGCCACAAAAGTTTTAATATGTTGAGTTTACTAGAAAGAATATTATCTTGGTAATACCTCTCACGTGTATTTCTAGAATATGCAACTTATGGTTAATAAGATCACATTCAGTAATTTAATTTTATGCAGATACATTATTTGTCTAAATTTTATAAGTTCATATTTTCTCATTTTGCATTGTGTAAAGTATAGAAAATCTCAAATTATAAAATACTGCTTATATCACTTGTAAAAATAATTATATCAAGTACAGTATTAGACTACAGGCCACATAGATTAAGATTAAAAGAGGATGTGGAGAAATATAATACTTGGAGATTAAACAGCAAGCTACTCAATAACAGGTGAATGAAAATGAAATCAAGTTATAAATAGTTTCTTTGAGACTAATGATAATAGAGAAACATTGCAAAAATCTATGGTGCTTAGGGAAAAATCAACAACAAAAGAGCCCAAACATAAGTAGAATAAAAGAAATAATAAAAACCGCAACATAAATTAACAATTTGATATTAAGAAATCAATACAAAAATCAATGAAACCAGTAGCTGCTTTTTTTTTGAAACAAGATATGCAAATTATTTGTCTGATAAGAAAAAAGGGATAATTCTCATATAAATCTGATTAGAAATGTAAAGGGAGAAAGTACTACAGAACCCTCAGAAATCCAAGGCAACATGAGATCTTATTATGAACAACTGTACTCTATTAAACTAAAGAATCTATAAGAAATGGACATATTTCTGGAAACATTTAATGTCTGAAAATATAATGAAGAGGAAGTAGAAAGCTTAAATAGGCCAGTCACAAATAAAAAAATAAAAAATTTAAATAACAATCTCCCAAGAATAAAAGTCCAGGACCAGATAGGTTTACAGTTAAGTTTTGTCACACATTCAGAGAATAATTACTACCACTACTATTCCAAAATATCTGAGATGGAAATTATCTCTAATATTTTCTATGAAGCTAACATTATGTTCATACACAAAACTGTCAGAGATACGACCAAAAAGAAAACTACAGACCAATTTCAGTGATGAACATTGATAGAAAATTTCTTAACAAAATCTTAGCAACACATTAAAAGATTATGTATGATGAAAAAATTGTTTATTCATGGGATAAAAGAATGGTTCAATATAGGAAAACCAATCAACATAATATACGATATCAGAAAAGGAAAAATAAAAATCATATGAACATATCAATTTTAATATCAATTGAAAATCATTTCAAAAGATGCTTTTACAGCCATTCATGATTAAAACCCTCAGAAAAATAGGTGTGGGAAAAATCTTTATCAAAATAGTAGCAACTAACTATAAAAGCCCTTACCCAACATCCTTCTAAATAACAACAACAACAACAAAAAAAATCCTGAAAGCATTTCCATTAAGGTCAGCACCAGGCAAGGATATCCATTTTCCCTAATTGCTCAATATAGCATTAGAATTCCTTGCAATAGCAATCAGACATGAGAAGTAAATCAAAAGAGTCTATATGGGAAATGAGGAAGCAAAAATATTTATTTTTGCAGATGACATGATAATAAGCATTGAAGCTTCTAAAGAGTCTATGGAAAAGCTCTAGAAACAATAAACCAGTATAGCAAAGTTGTCAGATATGCAGTCAGTACACAAAGATAGTTGCAATCCTTTATACAAATAATGACTCAGAGGAGAAAGAGATAAAAAAATTCAGGTCTTTAATCCATTCGGATTTGACATTTGTGCATAATATTAGATGGAGGTACACATTTGCTTTTTTGCATGTGGGTGACCAGTTGTCCCAACACCACTTGCTGAAGAGGCTTTCCTTGCACCATTTTTTATTTCTTGTCCCTTTATCAAATATTAATTGATTGTATTAATTGTCTTGAATTGTAATTTGGTGCTGGAATTATTGAGGTAAAGGGAGTTAAATTAAGGCTATATTTGCTTTTAATACACACAGCAGAAGGAAGAATTGTAGGGCAATTAATGTGAAGGAAATACAATGTCATATCATAACACAAATTTAAAAAACATCACTATGAAATTTACCAATTATTTGTACAGGTGTGAGGCTTTCCCAGAGGACCTATTGGTGAAAATTCCTTGGGCGTATCCAAAACAGCCATCTGCACTAAGAATATGACATCCTAGCGGGCCTTTTGTTTATTCTCCTCATAGAAATATAGAAATTCCTATTAATGGCATGACACATATTCTTTTTCCTAAGGGTTGATCTAGCTATTCATGGGTGTTATTGTGCTAAATAAATTTCAAGAGTGTTTCATCCACTTATTTGAATAATGGCATGAGTATATTTAAGGAGCTGCATTGAATGTGTACATTTAAAGCATTGCTATTTTAGTCCTCCCAATCCATGAACAGGGTCTATGTCTCCATTTCCCTATGTCGTTTTTATTTGTTGCAGTAGATTTTTGTAGGGTTTTTTATATAGGTACTTTGTATCTTTAATTAAGTTGACTCCAAGGTATTTGGAAATCTCTGCAGCCATCACGATAAATGAAGTCATAAAATTTCCTATATATGGTAACTATTATACTGAGTAAAATAAGTTAGAAGTAGAGATAAACAGAATAGTATTGCTTATCTATGAGATTTAAGACAAATAAAAGACATTATTGTAATAACACCCAGAGAAAATAGAGATGAAAGGTGGAGGACTGGCCTATGAGTGGTCCGTTCAGTTAGAAAAATAAATACACAGAGAGATATCATGACTATGTTATTGAATGAGAGAAGTTGTATGACTGTCTCGATTATAGGCAAGGGGTGACACTCATGGGCCAGTCATGGTAGAAACATTCTACTGATGAAGAGATATGTCTTATTTTAATAACTGAAACAAAACTACAAAAATGTTTGTAATTATGATGCTTAAATAAAATATTTAAAGTAAATAAAAATAAAGTTTAGTGGTTATATTATAAAAAAGAGATAAAAATTTATATCATTTAAAATAGCATCTAAAACTAACAAGTACTTATGTATCAATATAACAAAGGATATGAGAAATCTATACCACAAAATCTTTAAAATACCTAAGAAAGAAATTTAAGACTTACAGAAATCAAAAAACATCTCATGCTCATGGATTAGAAGAACTTTTAAAAATGAACATCTTACCTAAACTACTTATAAATTCAATACAATACCTATTCAATTTCAGACATCATTCTTCATGGACTTAGAACAATCAATTATAAAGTTTGCATTGATCCAATAAAGACCTAGGGTAGCCAGATCCATATTGTAAAATAATGAAATGGGAGGCATCTCATTACCAAACTTGAAGCTCTACTATAAGATATGGTGATAAAACATATCATGCTATTGGAACAAAGACAGAATTTAAACTACTCGGCCATAATAAAATATCCAATTACATGTATAAGCTCAATTAATTTTTGACAAAGAATTCAAGAACTTGATACAGAATAAAGACAGTCTCTTTAACAAATTGGTGTTGGATCATTTGTATTGTTTCAACTTATAATATAAAACAATACAATTTTACAATGTGTGTTAGAAATTAAAAACTGATCAATATCTTACACCTTACAAAAAATTAAAAGTGGATTAAATGACTTGAGATTAGACCTGAATCCACAAAGTTCATGAGAAAAACAGGCAAGACACTAAGTCTTAGACCTCAAAGAAATCTTCAATGATAGGATGCCAAAGGAAAGGACTATCCAATCAAATCTGAATAAATGAAACTATATTAAACCAAGAAGTTTCTGTTTGGCATAAAAGCATATATTAAACTTGGTTGTCAAACTGAATGAGAGAAAATATTTTTACTCAACACATTAGATAAAGCTTTGGTATTTAAAATATACAGAATACTCACAAAAGTTAATTCCACAATACTCCACAATGAATAGACATTTCCCTGAAGAAAGCCAACAGATCATCAAGATGAACTGAAAAAAATCATCATCACTTATTTTTAGGAAAGTTCAAATCAAGATAACAATGGCGCATCATCTTACTCCATTGAGAAGGCAAATATCAAAAATATGGGAACAATATATGTTGGTGGGGATGTGGTGACAAGGGAACTCTCATCTACTGCTGGTGGGAATGCTGCCCGGTTTAATCATTTGGAAAACAGGATAAAGGATTCTCAGTCAACTCAAAACTGAGCTGTCATATGACACAGAAAATTTGATATTGGGTATCTAATCCCAGGACCGAAAAACACATTCATACCAAAGAATGTATTCAGATGTTATTTATTGCAGCATTCAGTGCAATAACTAAGACTCAGAATTAACCAAAATGTCCATTAAAAATGAGTGGATCATGAAGAACTGGTACATGTATATAATGGAATACTACATAGCTGTCAGGAATGATAAAATGACGTAATTTGCCACAATTTGAATAGAACTGGATGATACTATATTAAATGAAGTAAGCCAGATGAATAAGTATAGAATAACATCACCTATATGTGGTATTTAGAATAACTCTATGATGAAATGCTATAGGCTAAAAAGTGGGACTCAAATATTCTGGGACCCAGAGTACAGCAAGTAGAGGAAAACAAGAGAAGGATATATACGAATATGAAAGAATGGGGGACATGGGCTAAGCAGTCTCTTTTCTATTGGTGAGAAAAAAAGAACAGAACTAAATATTCATGCAAAAGTCAATTGCAATGAACAATGGAATCAAGAGATTTTCAAACCATATTAACTGTAAATCTGCATCTTATACTGACAGGCTGGGATACAAAGGTTATTGGTATGTGATACACTCTGGAAACCTGGTGGAGAGAGATTGACACTGATTGTGAGATTGACCCTGAGTCATTGTATTTCTGAAACTCAACTATGAAGGACTTTGTAATAACAATGCTTTCAATAAAATAAAAATAAATAAGTTCTGTAAAGTGCAAAACATCTAATAAACATTAAATACTTATAAAATAAGTATATTTTACAATACTAATAAAACAATTGTCACAAAATAAAACAAATTTTAAAACTTCATAATGAAAGGTGAAAATTTTCATAATGTTGATTTCATCTGTCTAAAAAAGGCTAAACCAGGGGCCTGAGCAATGGCTCAGCAGTAGAATGTTTGCCTTACACGCAGCTGACCCAGGACGAACTGTGTTTGGATCCCCTAAGCCAGAAGTGATTTCTGAGTGCATAGCTAGGAGTAGCCACTGAGTGTCACCGGCCAAAAAAAAAGGCTAAACAAATGAATGATGTTAATAGAGACATATAAAATTTATGTCAATACAAATGTGTCATTTTAATTTTGTTTATTAATATGTTAGAATGTCTTTAAATATTAAATAAAATAATAATTATAATGAAGAAAGTATATGTAGCCAATATGAATTATATTAATGTTATTCCTATAATATATGTTCTAGTGTTTTAAATGAGTAAAAACTCAAATATTTTATTCAGCAATAAATAAATAACTGTATAAAATTATTTAATTGCAGATATTTTTACTAGTAATGTATAATTTTAAATATATTACTTTGATACTCTGTTTGATTATGCTTATTTTATACTTATATTTCCCACATTATGTACTGATGTTTAAATTTTTGTCTACATTCATTATGTGGTGCTTTAAATTACTGTTTATAACAGCAAGCAGTAACTTGTTACAAGTGTATTCCCTTAACATAAATCATCTTTCATCACACTCCATTTCCTGTGTCATTCTACTCTTTTCACTTGTTTGAATTTGTGATTACTTAATTATATAAGAACTTCACAAAACAAAGAATTATATAAGTATGTCTATACATATTTGTGCAATTGAATCCTTACTATTTGGATTTTAAATTATTCTCTTTACAGTATAACTTAAGTTAAAAAGTTGACTTACCCTATTACATGATAATTTTATAGCATTAATTTAATTCAAGTGGTGATTTGGAAGTTTGTGTAATAGCTGATGATAACTTTATATTTTTTCTTTCCCATATGTAGTTAAAGTCAAAATGACCTGCACTCAATCAAAATCTTTCTGGAGATTTAGTGTCATAAATGTTTTTTTAATCTTGCTAAAAATAGCCATATGAGCCTGCTTAAAGAAGAATAGCACTTACTCTATGTTGTTATTGAGGATAGTTCTTTATGGTCGATTAGCTTAGCTCAATGCAAAACACAGACTTATTTGGAGAAGCTTCAATAAGAAAATTTTAAAAAGAGCTTACCACCATTTATTTCACTTGACCAGACGAGACAAATAAAGCTCATGATAGTGATTTAATGGTGCAATCAGCAGTGTGTCAAACCTGATGGATGTGTACTTTCAGAGTATCGCAGGTAACTTGATCACCAAAGTTCAGGCATATTTTCCCCAAAGACCCTTTGACTAGGCTGCAGAAGAGCACTTTGGCTCCACTTTGCTACACAGCCGTGCGCTCTTTTAAAGGTAAGAACATCATCGCAACAAGAAGAGAAAAAAATCACACTAAGGACTGTACTGGATCACTAAAGCCCAGCATTTCTCTCTGGACTATCTGCTCTGCTGTGTCCATAGGCCCAAGATTTGATCCTTTGAGAGGCCTCATCCACGGAGAACTCCACTCACTTGTAGGCAAATTGACACACCTAGAAAGGGTGGAACCAGAGGAATCTGGCTGCGCACATCATTTAGCCAATGAATACCACTGCAACACGGACAAAAACACACAATACTAGTGTGACAATGGGGAAACAACGCAGGCCAGCGTCAGACATAGAGAACGAAGAAGACAATTCTGATAACCTGATAATGACCAAGGAACTAATCAATCTCTCAGATAAGGACTTTAGAAAAGCAATATGGAAGAGGTTGAAAGAACTCAAAGAAACCATGGACTGAGTTGAACAGAAAACTAATAAGAACCAAGAAAATATGAAGACAGAAATCACAAAACTTCAAATTGAAATAACATGTCAACTAACAGGCCTGAAAAACTCAGTAAATGAATTGAATGGTAAAATGGATGATCTCAACAACAGGGTAGAAGAAACTGAGAATAGAATTGGTACTGTGGAAGATGAGATAAATAACAACTCCATACAGTGGGAGAGATTGGAAAAAAAAAACTTAAAACAAACGAACAGACAATGGAAAAAATAGTCAAAGAATGGAAACAGATGAAAATAGAAATAGAAAATATAAGATCAACAGAAACAACTCAAGAATCATTGGAGTCCCAGAAACGCAGGAAGAAAATTTCTAGGAAGAATCAACAGTCAAGAACATCACTAAAGAGAAACTTCCAGAACTAAAGAATATATGTGATCAAATCTTGCATGCCTGAAGAGTACCAACCAAAAGAAACCCCAGAAAATACCCCAAGACACATCCTAGCCACAATGACAAATCCCACAGATAGAAATATAATTCTGCAAACAGCAGATCAAAAAAGGAAATTACATTCAAGGGAGCATCCTTGAGAGTTACAGCAGACCTGTCACAGGAAACACTCAAGGCCAGAAAGCAGTGGTGGGATATTGTGACAAGACTGAATGAAATGAATGCTTCACCTAGAATACTGTACCCAGCAAAACTAACTTTCCGGTTTGATGGAAGAATACATGGTTTCACAGACAAAAAACAGCTCAGAAACTTTACAGATTCAAACCCACGCTTAAGAGAAAAACTGAAAGACCTAATTTAAGACAAGACTAACCAAAAGACACACCAAATTTCGATATAAAGATGGCATCAAATCCCAGGACAATTCTTTCTCTCAATGTCAATGGACTAAATGCACCAGTTAAGAGACATAGAGTGGCTAAATGGATCAAAAAACTCAATCTAACTTTTTGCTGTCTACAAGAAACACATCTGAATAGTCAGAACAAACACAGACTCAAAATAAAAGGCTGGAGGAAAATTATACAAGCAAACAACACCCATAAAGAAGCTGGAGTAGTCACAGTAATATCAGATAATGCAAACTTTATACTCAGGAAGGTTGTAAGGGACAAAGATGGACATTACATATTAAACAAGGGGAGAGCAGGAAGAAATCACTCTTCTAAACATATATGCACCGAATGAGGGTCCTGGAAAATATTTAATACAATTTTTGACAAAGCTCAAAAATAACATCAACAACAACACAATAATTGTGGGGGACCTCAACAAAGCTTTGTCAACAATGGACAGGTCAACCAGACTGAAACCCAACAAGAAAATACCAGACCTGAGGAGAGAAATGGAAGAAAGAGGCCTAGTGGATATATATAGGACACTCCATCCCCAGAAACCTGGATGCACATTCTTCTCCAATATACATGGGACATACTCCAGCATAGACTACATGCTGGCACATAAAACATATCTTCAAAATATCAAGAGGATAGAAATTTTGCAGGCTACCTTTGCTGACCACAAGACTCTGAAATTATTTGAGAACTCCACAGTAACAATGAAAAAGAACTCTAACACCTGGAAGTTAAACAGCCTAATACTGAATAATTGGTGGGTCCGAGATGAAATAAAAAAGGAAATCAAAATATTCTTGGAAACAAATGATAATGAAGACACAAACTATCAGAACTTATGGGACACAGCAAAAGCAGTATTGAGAGGAAAATTTTAGCTTTGCAAGCACACATCAGGAGAAAGAAGGGGCTTACCTGAGTAGCTTAATGACAGAGCTTATAGAACTAGAAAGTGCTCAACAAAAGGACCCAAAAATAGGGAGGGAGAAGGAAATAACAAAGCTGAGAGCAGAAATCAATGAAGTGGGAACCCAAAAAACAATCCAAAAGATCACCAAAAGCAGAAGTTGGTTCTTTGAATAAGAAACAAGATTTATAGACCACTGGCAAAACTAACAAAGAAAGAGAGAGAGAGAAACTTGATAACTCGTATTTGGAATGAAAAAGGAGAGATCACTACTGATATGGCAGAGATTCAAAGGGTAATCAGAAACTACTTTGAGAAGCTCTACGCCACTAAAAATGAGAACCTGGAAGAATTGGATAAATTCTTGGATTCTTACAATCTTCCACGGTTGAAGGAATAAGATGTAGCATATCTAAACATCCCCATCA
The DNA here is from genome assembly GCA_004027635.1 of Crocidura indochinensis. NCBI lineage: Eukaryota > Metazoa > Chordata > Mammalia > Eulipotyphla > Soricidae > Crocidura > Crocidura indochinensis. Next base: position 17,068 of record PVKC010003134.1, on the reverse strand, counting down.
CTATTGATTCACTATTGATGAAATTAAAACGGTAATCAAATGTCTGCCCAAAAACAAAAGCCCAGGCCCAGATGAATTCAATAATGAATTCTTTCAAACCTTCAAGAAGTAACTACTACCAATCCTGGCAAGACTCTTTCATGAATTTGAAAAAATGGAAACACTTCCAAATGCCTTTTTTGATGCCAACATCACCTTGATACCTAAACCAGACAGAGATACAACGAAAGAAGAAAATTGCAGACCTATATGCTGATGAATGCAGATGCAATGATGCTCAAAAAAATTCTGGCAAATCGAATACAATGCCTCATTAAGTAGATCATCCACTACGATCAAGTACGTTTCAACCCACTAATTCAAGGCTGGTTTAACATCCATAAATCTATCAATATAATACACAACATCAACAACAAGATAAATAAAAATCACATGATCATATCAATAGATGCAGAGAAAGCATTTGATAAGATTCAACACCCATTCTTAATCAAAACTCTCAGCAAGATGGGAATGGAGGGATACTTTCTCAATTTAGTTAAGGCCATCTACCACAAGCCAGTGCAAATATTATCATCAATGTTGAAAAACTAAAAGCCTTCCCTCTAAATTCTGGCACAAGACAAGGTTGTCCTCTCTCACCACTCCTATTCAACATAGCATTGGAAGTACTCGCTATAGCAATTAGGCAATAAAAATATATCAAGGGAATCCAGATAAGAAAGGAAGAAGTCAAGCTCTCACTTTTTGCAGATGACATGAGACTCTACTTAGGAAAACCTAAAGACTATACCAAAGAGCTCCTAGAAACAATAGACTCATATAGCAAGGTGGCAGGATATAAAATCAACACACAGAAATCAATGGCCTTTCTATACACCAATAGTAATAAGGAAGAAATGGACAGTAAGAAAACAGTCCCATTTACAATAGTGCCACACCAACTCAAATATCTTGGAATCAACTTGACTAAAAATGTGAAGGACCTATACAAAGAAAACTATAAAACACTGCTCCAGGAAATAGGAGAGGATACGTGGAAATGGAAAAACATACCCTGCTCATGGATTGGCAGGATTAACATCATCAAAATGGCAATACTACCCAAGGTATTATACAGATTTAATGCGATCCCTCTAAAGATCCCCACGACATTCTTCAAAGAAGTGGATCTAGCACTTTTGAGATTCATTTGGAACAATAACTACACTAAAATAGCGAAAGCAATCACTGGGAAAAAGAACATAGGAGGAATTACTTTCCACAATTTCAAACTTTACTACAAAGCAATAGTGATCAAAAAGCATGGTATTGGAATAAGGACAGGCCCTCAGATCAATGGAATAGGCTTGAATACTCAGAAAGTGTTCCCCAGACATACAGTCACCTAATTCACCTAATTTTTGATAAAGGAGCAAGAAATCCTAAATGGAACAAAGAAAACCTATTTAACAAGTGGTGTTGGCACAACTGGCTAGCTACTTGCAAAAAATTGAACTTTAGACCTTCAGCTACCATCATGTAAGAAGATGAAATCCAAATGGATGAAAGAACTTGATATCAGACCTGAAACCATAAAATACATAAAACAACATGTAGGCAAAACACTCCAGGCCATTGAGACTACAAGCATATTCAAGGAGGAAAATGCACGCTCCAAGCAGGTGAAAGCAGATATTAACAGATGGGAATATATTAAGCTGAGAAGCTCCTGTACCTCAAAGGAAATAGCGCCCAGGATACAAGAGCCTCCCACTTAGTGGGAGAAACTATTCACCCAACACCCGTCAGATTAGGGGCAAATTTCCAAAATATACAAGGCGCTGACAGAACTTTACAAGAAAAAAACTTCTAATCCCATCAAAAAATGGGGAGAAGAAATGGACAGACAATTTCACAATGAAGAAATACAAATGGCCAAAAGACACATGAAAAAATGCTCCACATCACTAATCATCAGGGAGATACAAATCAATACAACTATGAGGTACCACCTCACACCACAGAGAATGGCACACATCACAAAGAACGAGAACAAACAGTGTTGGCGGGATGTAGAGAGAAAGGAACTCTTATCCACTGCTGGTGGGAATGCGTCTAGTTCAACCTTTATGGAAAGCGATAAGGAGATTCCTCCAGAAACTGAAAATCGAGCTCCCATACGATCCAGCTATTCCACTCCTAGGAATATACCCTAGGAACTCAAAAATACAATACAAAAACCCATTCCTTACACCTATATTCATTGCAGCACTATTTACCATAGCAAGACTCTGGAAACAATCTAGATGCCCTTCAACAGATAAATGGCTAAAGAAACTGTGGTACATATACGCAATGGAATAGTATGCAGCTGTCAGAAGAGATGAAGTCATGAAATTTTCTTACACATGGATGTACATGGAATCTCTCATGCTGAGTGAAATAAGTCAGAGAGAGAGAGAGAGAAACACAGAATAGTATCACTCATCTATGGGTTTTAAGAAAAATGAAAGACATTCTTGCAATAATAATAATTTTCAGACACAAAAGAGAAAAGAGCTGGAAGTTCCAGCTCACCTCATGAAGCTCTCCACAAAGAGTGATGAATTTACTTAGGGAAATAACTATAGTTTGAACTGTCCTAATAATGAGAATGTATGAGGGAGATGGAGAGCCTGTCTAGAGTATAGGCAGGGGGTGGGTGGAGAGGAGGTTGATTTGGGACAATGGTGATGGGAATGTTGCACTGGTGATGGGTGGTATTCTTTACATGACTGAAACCCAAACACAATTATGTATGTAATCAAGTTGTTTAAATAAAATATATAAAAAATGTATTGTGCTATTTTGCTGATGTGCCAAGGTTAATTTTTCAATTCTGCACAGTGTGGTATTTCAACTACAGTGAGTAAAGTATTTGTAGTGTTCCATGAAGAAGAGTTTCATAAATATAAATGTGAATGTAGAAGCTATAAAATATTGGGCTACATTGTTTTATGACTATTATATGTATAAGCACTAAAATCAAAATTAAAAGGTAAGAAAACTGAGAAAATATTTACATGTTCATATATATAAAAAAGTTATTAGCACCTTAAATGTATAAAGAACTCTCAAATACCAAAATATAAAAACAGAAGTAATGGAAACAAATGGTTGTATAACTTATTAATAACACCACATTGCTAGTAACAAAAATAAAAATTAAGAAAGCTGAAATTTTATTACTTAAAAGAATAAGAAAAGATAAAAGAACTCTGAAGAAAAAAATGTTCTTATGGCCTATTTATCTATAATCAGAAATAAATATTACATAAAACCAGAAATAACTTGGATGTTTTGTAATTGGAGTTTCACAACACAAATTGCAGTGTTTTAATCCCCATAAGTAATATTTGCCTTAAAATAAAGCCAAACAATTTCAGCAAATCATATTTCATGTATAAAACGTGAATCAATATCTTACGGCCTCTGACCCTTGTGGAAGAATATAAGTAAAAATGAATACCCTAATTATTAAGTCTTTAATGACCTATAGGGAAACTTCATTTTACTCTTCTGTGAGTAACCTCTTAATTTATCATTTTCCATGATCTCAAACTTACCTTTAGCCAGCACCAAAGACTATTCTCTGCTGGTTTTCACATCTTCAATGGAAAGTGGTAACCCAGATTTTTAGGGGTATAGGAAAGAGTAGAAAGTTGAAAATTAATTCTCTCTAAAATGTAATAGATTTTGCTAAGCAAACTAAGTGTGCAAGTCCAGCCAACAGCATAGGCAGGAGGAAAAATAAAAGAACTATTGACCAACAGTGATGGGAGCATCTGTGGGTATGAGCAGAGTTTGGACTAATAAAGCACCATTTTGAATTGAACTGAGGTGAGTAGACTCAGCCAAGAGTGTATCCAAGAGAAAAATATTGTTGACTAATAATGACAGGAGCATTACAAAGAATATAAAGCACTTGCCTCGTATTAGGCTGACTCTAATTGCCTCCTTGATATTGTATATCATTTCCAAACCAACTGATCTAATCCTTTCGTACATCTGTGGACAGAGTTTAAACTAAACTAAGTGCAATTTTGAATTGAACTGAAGAGTGTAGCCATGAGAGAAAAATAAGTAAATAAAAGAACCTTGAGCAAGAGCAACAGGAGCATCTGTGGGCTGTGGGCAGAGTTTGGACTTAAAAAGTACTATTTTGAATTGAACTGAGGTTTAATTGGCAAAGCCAAGAGAATAAAAATCAAATTGTTGATTAACAGCTGCAAACGTGTCTATGGGTGGTAAGCAGAGTTTGGACTAAAACCAAGGACCTGCCCTGAGGGACCTGTTTTGGCATTCTCTTTTATCATCTAAGTGATTTAGGGCTACAAAGATTATTTCTGCCTTATTTCTTGCACTATGACAAGTTCTCTTAAAGCTAGGACCTGCCCTTCTTTACCTATAATGCTGGTGCTTGCTTCTTTCATCATCTAGGTAGGCCAATGGCTCCAAATTTCTTTCTACAACATCATTTCTTTTTTAATATAATTTTTATTTTAATCATAGTGGCTTACATATCGTTGACAATAATATTTTAGGTACTTGTTAACATAAAATTAGCTAAATTCCCTTCACAGAATTGCCCTCCCTACAACATCACTTTCTATGGGACTATTTCAATTGAACTAAAATGTGTGAGCCCTTCTAAGTGCACTTTTGGGAGAAAAAAAACACTGTTGATCAACAGTAGAATTGACTGTTGGCTCTGGGTAGAGATTTGACTAAAAAATAGTACCATTTTGAATTAAATTGATGTATGTGGACCCAGCAGGAGTGTTTATAGGGTCAGGATGACCTTCAGAAATAAAAACACCATTTCGAACTAAATTAGAGTGAGTGATCCGAGACAAGAATATATTGTTTCTATATTGCTCTGAAGCTATGCATTATCCTGTCTTTGAATGACAAAAGTTGTCTTATCTAATAGACTACAGTAGCAGATTTTGTATAAGACATAAAACTGAAATTTTATTGAAATGAAAATTTAGTATTCTAAGCTAATGGAATTATTTTAGAGAAGACTGATATTATGGTGTGAATTCATAGGTATTATGAAGTAAAATTTAATTATAAGGGTATGTAGCACCTATAGAACTGATATTTCAAAAGGGTAATTTAAAACAAAATAGCCTCATTATTCTTTTATTTCCAGTGATTTCATGCTGATATTTAAGCAATATTGTGGTTTCTATAATAACACATATGCTATAATGTATATTCATAGAGTAGATATATGACAAATACACACTGATCAAATGAATGACAAAAGAAAGTGCTGGTATCTATATAGTTGACTTAATGAAGATGAACAGTATACTTACTGTTAATGTTTAATACAGTCTCATGAACTTGATTTTATGTGCCTCCTGGGAGAAATACTTAATATACTGTTAATTCAGATAAATGACTGCTTAAATAAATTTATTATGGTCATAATCAAGATTTTTCTGTCAGGTTATTGCTAAGAAACATCCATTTCTCCTCCTCTGGAGAAGGATGTGTTCTATATTGAAGAATTAGTCACTCTCCCCCATCCCTTTCCATATTTACCTAAATCTATTTTATAAAGAAGGAAGAGGGGATTCAGAAGTCTGTTTTCTTGATGATATCCATCTGGCACTGCTTGTTTTGCTCTGCTGATGTGGAACTGGAAGTTGCCGAGTCTTTAAGTGTGATCAGGATGAATTTTTTCTAAAAACTATTTTGACATTTTGGATTGATCCTGACTTTTGTCACATATCAGTGAGAAGAAAAACTTGATCTGTAGATAAGTAAAGGAACACTCTAAAGCAAATTTCTTTCTACAACATCACTTTCTGTGGAACTAAAGAACTCACAGCAACCATCTCTGCTGTTTACCTGGTAGTTCTGGGTCTGAGATCCTTTGCATCACACGCAGTCTCTTAACATATTGTGGCCAGGTATGTGTTTGTACACAATTGAAAGGATGTGAACACTAGAAAGAATTGCAATCACTCAATACACATCAGATAAGGGGATAATATCCAAAATATACAAGGCACTGACAGAACTTTACAAGAGAAACGCATCTTATCCCTTCAAAAATGGGGAGAAGAAATAAACAGACACTTGGATAAAGAAGAAATACAAATGGCCAAATGGCGCATGAAAAAAATGTTCCACATCACTAATCATCAGGGAGATGCAAATCAGAACAACTATGAGGTACCATTTCATGCCACAGAGATTGGCACACATCACAAAGAATGAGAACAAGCAGTGCTGACAGGGATGTGGAGAGAAAGGAATTCTTATTCACTGCTGGTGGGAATGCCATCTAGTCCATCAGATTCCTCCAAAAACTGGAAATTGAGCTCCCATACTTTCCAGCTATACCACTCCTAGGGATATACCCTAGGAACACAAAAATACAATACAAAAATCCCTTCCTCACACCTATATTTATTGCTGTGCTTTTTACAATAGCTAGACTCTGGAAACAACCAAGATTTTCTTCAACAGACGAATGGCTAAAGAAACGGTGGTACATATACACAATGGAATATTAGGCAGCCGTCAGGAGAGATGAAGTCATGAAATTCTCCTATACATGGATGTACATGGAATCTATCACACTAACTAAAATAAGTCAGAGGGAGAGAGAGATCACAGAATAGTCTCTCTCATCTATGGGGTTTACGAAAAATAAAAGACATTTTTGCAATAATCCTCAGAGACAAAGAGAGGAGGGCTAGAAGGTCCAGCTCATGACATGAAGCTCACCACAAATAGTGATGAGTGCAGTTAGAGAAATAACTACACTGAGAACTATCATAACAATGTTAATGAATGAGGGAAGTAGAAAGCCTGTCTAAAGTACAGGGGGGGATGAGGTGGGGAGGAGGGAGATTTGGGACATCAGTGATAGGAATGTTGCACTGGTGAAAGGGGGAGGGGTTCTTTACTTGATTGAAACCCAACAACAATCATATTTGTAATCAAGGTGTTTAAATAAAAATATTAATAAAAATTGCAATTAAAAGAGCAGAACAGCAAATCTCATCTCAGCAAACATAAAAATAATGCACTTGAGAATCACAATAAAGAGTGCAGTCTCCAATGTGCTCATGTATATACATATAGACATCACTATTAAAGAAGTATAATCATCAGTTTCCACTATAGCCAAATGTCTTGGTACTAAAACCTGTTAAATGACCTACCCCAGTAAAGAACAATTAAAATATGAGTACAGCAATCAGGCATGTTAGTGATCACCCAGTCATAACTACAAAAACAAGAGTAAAGGAAAAAATTAATTAAGTCAACCAATTTTGATGTGTTTTTTCTTTTTCAGATAGCATAATTATAAATTATAGGGAAAACTTCAAATGCATGTGCACCCCATATATTTAAAAAATAAATTTCAATTTATTTAAACTGGCTATCTCTATTAGTATACTGGTATCACATTTTGACAAAATTTAAAAAACAAGATACCTATTTCAAATAAACAAAGAATATGTATATGATTCATAAGAAAAAAAGACTACAAAGTGAAGAAAGCCTATTCTCATTAATAAATGATTCTGGAAAAGCAGGAAATCAAGAAAAAGGGTAAAATTCTATTCGATTTTGATAAACAAAATCAAGCAAAAAGAAAAGAAACTAAATCTTAGAAAAGGCTCCTGATAACACCCTTGACATAATTTTTCTTTTTGAATATAATTTTAGGACATAATTTCAAATACCTAGATAATAATAGCAAAAATAAATAAAGTGAAAAGACTTCTACACAAAACATAAGTTAAAAGGTAGCCTGCAAAATTTTTATAAAAAATTGTTGCCAGTTCTCAGGTAGCCTAGGCCAGGTGAGGCCCTGGTTCCCTGTTTCACTACCTTTTGAATCCATTGTCATCTGGGAAAACTTAACAGTTGCAAACAATTTTCTAACAGAGTTGGACAACAAATTTTTATACTTCAGTGGAACCTTGCACCCTAAACACTTGGAATAATGACTTGGCTTAGACTCCAGTTAATTCAACATTGACTATTCAACCCTGAACCAAGGATACCTCCTACAGAAACAAACGTGGTTTCCCACACCAGCACCAGAGACATAAATTCTACCAAGGAAGGCCCTACTACCGCCATGGCACTGACTTACTCCAAAAACAGTTCTTATATCACCCTGACAAACAGGCAACAGCAATAGTGTGCTTTTAGGACAGGATTCTCTGCAATGTTAACCAATGGAGAGATGGAACCAGAAGACTACACACCACCTGGTCTTTGACACAGGAACTGTACAGAAACGAGAATCTATAATTACAGAAACCTGACAGCAACAACTGTGAGACTGAAGAGCTGACCACTGAGATTGACTAGGGGGTTGTACAACAGAGTATGCCTACAGCCTTGAGTTGGTCTTATGCCAAAGTGCATCCGGGGTAAGATCTCCCGGCTTTTAGGCCAGAAGTGTTTATCTCCAATTTCGTCCATATTTTTCTGTGACTACGCAAAGGACAATTGTCACACACATATTTTTTTTTCTTTTTGGTGCATTTTCCATCTCTGGAGGAAAAAATGGGAGCATACTAAAGTTTCGGCTTTTGCATTAATGACTTTATTGGTGATACAATAATTTTCACAAATATAATGGCTAATGACACTGTCCCTTCTTTTTCAAATTTTATATCTTTATTCTCTTTCTAGCTCTTAATAATTTTACTTTCTGCAATCCTGAAACAAATGTATTATGATCAGTTATGTCAACAATGTGATACATATTCTTTAAATAAATAATAAAAATTGATGTCAATTTTATATTTATTATGGGGATTGCATCAGGAACTCAAAAAACTTGGAATAGAAAAACTAAATAACCATTTTGTTGTTGTTGTTTTGAGACCACACTGGTGATGCTCAGGGGTTACTCCTGGCTATGTACTCAGAAGTCACTCCTGGCTTGGTGGACCATATAAAATACCAGGGATTGAACCACGGTCCTTCCTAGGTTAGTGCATGCAAAGCAAATGCCCAATTGCTTGCACCATTGCTCCAGCCCCAATGACCCTTTTTTTTGGGGGGGGCACACCCGGTGACGCTCAGGGGTTACTCCTGGCTATTCGCTCAGAAGTCGCTCCTGGCAGGCACGGGGGATCATATGGGGAACCAGGGGATCGAACCGTGGTCAGTCCTAGGTTAGTACAGACACCTTACCTCCAGCGCCACCGCCCGGCCCCCCAATGACCCATTTTTAATAAGTCAGGGTACTATATATATGTATGTGTATATGTATCTGTATGTATGTATGTATGTATTTCCAAGGAATATACTCAGTGGATAATAGGCATATGACAAGATACTTAACATTTCCAACCTTTCAGAAAAAAACAAACTTATAGTACATTGATAAATCTCAAACCAATTAAAGTAACTTTTACATATTCAAATACATTTATCTAGTAATAATAACAATATCAAGAATAGGAAATGTTTGTACATTATTAATGAAAATGTAAATTTTGTCCACTAGAAATAGTTTCTTTAAAAAGTTAAAAGTCAAGTCATAGCAATATAGAATAAAACAAAAACCTTAAAAATAATAAGGTAGGGCACAGTGGTAGGACAGTTGCCTTGCATGAAGCTGACCCAGGTCAGATCAGGGTTTCATCCCTGGCATGTCATAGGGTCCCCAAAGCCTGACAGGAGCAGTTTCTAAGTGCAGAGACAAGAGTAAAGCCTAAACGTAGCTGAGTATGCCCCAAAATCCAAACCAATAAATAAATAAGTTAAGGCATCTACCAGTTCTTTGTCAGATTTTGAGTACAGGCCTAAAGGATCTCACAAGTGCTGCATAACCAACATGTACCTATGTTGTGTTGCCCTGATTATCCCAGTACCAACAGAGCCAGGAGTAACCCCTGAGCACTGCCGGGAGTGACCCAAAAACGAAAAAAAAAAAATGAAATAGCAGGTCCAAATCAACAAGTCTATTACTCCCCTAAAAGTGGCCCATACTAAAAATTGTAATTTAAAAAAAAAAACTCGTGCCAGAGCGATAGCATGGAAGTAAGTTTGTCTTGCATGTAGAAGTATGGTGGTTCGAATTCTGGCATCCCATACATTCCCCCTAGCCTTCCAGGAGTGATTTCTGAGCATAGAGCCAGGACTAACCCCTCAGTGCTGCTGGGTGTGACCCAAACACCAAAAACCAAAAAAAAAAAAAAAAAAAAAGAAAAAAGAAAAGAAAAGAATTGATTTTGTTCTGGAGAGATAGGTCAGCAGATCAGGCACTTTCCTTGCACACAAACACACTTAGATTTAATCTCTAGCATTCCATATTGTCTCCGGAGCAAAACAAGGAGTTATTATTGAGTTCATAGCCATGAGTGACTATTGAAAATTATTGAGTGTGGCCTATAACAAACAAAAAACAGCCAAATAAAAATATACATACATCTTCCGATTATCCCACATCTGGTCTAAATATAAATCCTTGGTTTAATACTGGGCATCCCACATGATCCCCCCAAAATGAAAATGCCAGGAGTGATTTCTGAGCACAGGGCCAGGTGCAAGCCCTGAAAGCCTCCATGTGTAGCAAAAAAAAAGTCAAACAACCAAAATAAAAAAAAAAAAGAAATCGAATTAAAATTTTCAAAAAATGCTCTGAGCCACAGCAGCCCTTTTTTTAACCAACCCTGCCAGACGCATCTGTGGAAGTTATGTAAATAGAAGTAAAAGTAGGTCAGATGGCCCATGAAAGTGGAGCCAGTAGGGCCTGGCCACTCCACTTTGATCAGTGTCCACGTATTTCTCATAGTTAATACCCCTACCACAACCAGCAGAAAACATCACACTACACGTGCAACAATGGGGAAACAATGCAGTCAAACTTTATGCATAGAGAAAGATAATGGCAGTGCTGATGATCCTAAGAGTGCCAACAACCTACTTATCCTCTCAAATAATGATTTTAGAGAAGAAACATGGAGGATGTTCATTGAACTCAAAGAGATCATAAGTAGAGTTAAACGGACAACAAATAAGAATAAAGACTATATGAAAATAGAAATCAGAAAATTCCAAACTGAAATAACAGGACTGCAAAACATGATATAAGATTAAAAACTCACTGGAAGAAAAGGCTCTTTAACAAAGTGACAGCATTTGAGGATAAAATCAGTGACTTGAAGGTGAAATGCATAACAACTCCATACAAAAAAAAAAAAAAAAAAAAAAAAAAAAAAAAAAAAAAAAAAAAAAAAAAAAAAAAAAAAAAAAAAAAAAAAAAAAAAAAAAAAAAAAAAAAAACTCCCACTGTTAAAGACTACAAGCAGTCAAAGTCTGTGTGCCGGAAGAGTACCAGCTGTAAAGAGAACAACGCATAATAGTCTCACTTATCTATGGGTTTTAGGAAAAATTAAATATATTATTGTAATAATACCTTAGAGATGAGGGCTAGATGACAGGCACATGAGATATAGCTTACCAAAAAGAGCAGTGAATGCAGTTAGAGAATAATTACATTAACACCTATCATGACAATTGTAATGACTGAGAGAAATATAATGCCTGTCTCAAATACAGGCAGGAGTTTGGGGGAGGTAGGGTATGGAGGGCACTGGTGATGGGAATGTTGCACTGGTGAAGGGGATATTCTTTTTATGACTGAAACCCAATTACAAACATGTTTGTAAACATGATGCTTAAATAAAATTTATATTAAAAATAAGAACAACTTTATAAATCAAAGTCATTTAAATTTAAAAAGTTAAAAATATTTTAATAGAATGCAGTCTAGCTTGAGAAGGCAGTTTTAGATAGAAGTCAAAGCATCTAAAAGGCAATCTCGTTCCAGAGTATTTTACAGCATAAAAATATATTATGAAATTTGTGCTGAGTACAATAAGAAAGTCTATAATAGAACTTTTTTTTTAGAAGTATTTGTTTTATTTCCTCACCTCTGTTTGTGAAGAGGATTACTTGTTCACACTTCGCTATCTCTATAGCCAATTTCAGTCAGTGTGTGAGTAATGAAAATATTACATAACAAAATCTTTATCTTAAGAATTTTTGCTGTGAGCCTGTGAGTCTGGTAAAAATGTCTCACTGCCTTTCTATTTTCAACAACAGAATTGAAGCTTGTAAAAATTATAGATGAGATTGTAGGGCCAGTTAAGAGTTACTGGGTAGAGTAGCGTATTGAAACTTCATGTTCGTTCTGCACACAAAGGGTACTAGTTTTCTATCAAGCTTGATAAAGTAAATAGTAAATAAGAAAAACTGGGCACAATTTTAGGATAATATATTCTAGCAAATGAGGAACAGAAAAGACAAGGATGTAAGGAAGGGTCATTTAGAAAATAAAAAAAATTCAGGGCCGGACGGTGGTGCTGGAGGTAAGGTGCCTGCCTTGCCTGCGCTAACCTAGGACCCTAGGACGGACCACAGTTCGATCCCCCGGTTCCCCATATGGTCCCCCAAGCCAGGAGCAACTTCTGAGCGAATAGCCAGGAGTAACCTCTGAGCGTCACCGGGTGTGGCCCAAAAACAAAAAAAAAGAAAAAAAAGAAAAAAAAAAGAAAAAAAATTCAACAATAATAGTGGTTTATTTTTAAAATATAGCTCTAAAATATAACTTCATAATTTTTATCATTATTATTTTTAAAAACACTTTTAAACTCTCATTTGTGTCTAAATAATTTCCAAAATGCTTAAGAGTTATACAGAACTTCTAAGAGAATTAGATTAAAAATATCTACTCAATGTCAATTGACAAAGAAATTATTAATAATTGCCCTATATATTTTTATAATCTGCTCCTTCAAAGGACAAATACAAATCTACATGTGCAGTAAAGACATCCTAGTCTCACTTTTGAGAAGCCCATCTGTAGGAGGTGCAAAATTGCATGTTTTCTAAAATTCTAATATTTAGAAAGTTTTTAATTAAATTTTAGAAATTTAAGTAATTAAATTTAAATTAAATTTTAGAATTTTATAAGTTTTCTAAAAATGTAATTCTAAACATTACAAAAATGAAATTGTATTATTTTATTGAAAACCAATGAGCGATTAATTACATATGCATTCCAAGTTTTATAGACTAAAAAACGTTTTATAGACTATTTAAAATTTAATGTGCAGTAATCTCAAATATTTGTGTTAAATATTTAAAATGAATTTGCTAGGATCTACAATCTACAAGTATAAGTGCGTGAAAATTTCCAACAGAACCCAAAGGAAAAAATATTAAAGCATCCTCAATATTCAAGCTTCTGAAATGCTATTTAATCAAAATAGCATTTATCTAATAAGCACTTTCTATTTATTTAACTGTGGGTAATCAGAGAAGTATAGGATCTCTGGCAGATCTGTACTCGATGTTAGGATTATACAATTATACAATTCTGATACTGTGACTCTGTTAGAGTTCACTTTCCTAAAACTACAGAGTACTTAACATAACATTTCTAAAACACTTCCAGACATATACATTGCCTTCTCAAACATGAAAGAAACTAGTCTTCCATATTTTACCAAGATTTTCTAGAAACTTAATTTATTTTCAAACACAATAAGTACAGTTAAAATGCCATCAGTATCAGATGACTGATATGGACAATGCATAATGCTTTAAACGCAAAGATGTAGTATAAGCAAGGGATCAAAAGAAATTAAGAGTTAAGTATATTTTATTAAAATTCTTACTACTGTTCATAGAATTCTCAAACAAAAGAGTATCATTTTCAGCCCTAAAACATAACTAGCTCAGCGTTTTTGAAATTAAATACAAATGCAATATATCCTATGCTGTGTTATAGCCCAATAAACTTTAATATATGTTACTCAATCTGATAAAACCAGTAATGGTTTTGTCATTGTATGATAAGTGTACAAAATTTTTCAACATTATAAAACATGGAATAGTTTTATAACTCAAGTCTAAACTATGACTAAGACAAAGAGAAATAAAAGGCAAACACATATTAAGTGAAAATCTTTAAAGCCAAAGAAATATACATTTGCATATACACAAGTATAATATCTTAGGCCACTGTGAAGTACAGATATTGAAAATTTTTATAAATAAGTTTATAATTAATGTTTAATAAAATGATCATAGAGCACTGTTTAATGCTATAACATCAAAAACTAAAATATAATTTTAATTTTATATAATGTGATTATTACATAAATCATGTTTCATGCAATAAATAAGATATTCTGATATTCTACAACCTTTAAAACTGCCCATTTATATATTGGCATGGCAATCTAGGACATTCAGTTAAATTGTGCATTTTATTTTTGTTATATATAACAAATATATATAATATATACATATACATGTATATATACATATATATATTTAATTTTTGGGTCACACCGGCAGTGCTCAGGGGTTACTTCTGGCCCTACAATCCAAAATCGCTCCTGTCAGGCTCAGGGGACCATATGGGATGCCAGGATTCAAACCACCATCCTTCTGCATTGTCATTTATATTTAACTGACATTTATTATTGAAGACTTTAATTTGTTTGTTTAGGATTATACCCAGCAATTCTCAATTTACTCCTGCTTCTGTACTCAGGAATCATACTTTACAAGTTGTTCATCAAATAAATAAAAGGATGATACATAGACTGGAAATATTAGACCATCCTAAAATGGTTATAACCTATAGTCCATGTCCCTTCTAAAATTTGGTTGGTCAGTGTCAAGAGATACTACGTTGAGTAAAAACTGTTAGTCTTGTACATGACCATCCAAGTCTAATCCTGGCACCCCACGTTGCCTCCTTATCCCTATAGGCATAGAAACCTTAAATAATGCTGAATATTTTTCAAAAGCAAACAGCACAAAAATTGCTCTTGACCTTTCTAGGTAGCACCTTTTCCATTCATGTCCTTACCAAACAAATGTGCAAATTTGAAAATGTGCATATTTCCACATTGTTTTATTTTGGAGCATTATTTCTATTACATCAAATTGTTGTATGGACTCCAATTTAATCCCCACTGTATACTTACAGTTATGCCTTTGCAGATAATAATGGTTTGGATGTGTATTTCTAATAGAATTACTTAAATTAGTCAGAATATTATTTTTAAAAACATCTGATGATTGATAAAACAGTGATATAGCAATTCGGGTAAGATAGATTTTTTTTACTGTTTTAATTTTCAGTATATAACTTAAAAGAAATATGAAATAAGAAGCATTCTATTTGCATATTTTGTTTGAATTATAATTTTTTCTTAACTCTGATAAAATGATTTATTATAAGAGAAAGCCTTGAGGAAAGTTATCATATTGAATGCTAAAAGTTTCTGAAATTTCTTTTGAATAAAATAATCATTACTCTTTAGCTTATTAATGATAATTCTATACTATTGAGAAGTAGTGCCCTACAATGCCTTTTTTTCTCCCTAGAGATAAATTGATAATTCAGAACACTGAAGACATATCTTTTACTGACTAGAAATGAATCACCTAAGGGAACCAAAAATTCACTACGTATAAGAAATATTGTTCATATATTTTTACTCCTGTTAGAAAATTCAGCATGCTTGCCTTATAAAATTCCTATCATGTTTGATTAAATTATATAAGACAACTTTCTTTATTATATTGTTTTTGCTTTGGTTATTTATATATTATATAACTCAAACCTTTACTTTAAATTCTACTTTAGAATGGCTCATAAATAAGCATGTCAGAAACAATTCAAATCAAAAACCTGATATTGCTTTCAGAATGAAGTTGGTACAGTTAAATTTAGCCTGGAAAGATCCATTAGATAAAACATACAGAATAAGCCATTTCTAACCTCATAAGACTTGTACAAAAGATTTTTTCTGGCTTTCCTCATTAATCAAAAAGCAACATCCTAGCGTGGAGGTGAGGTGTTTGCCTTTCAAGCAGAAGGACGGTGGTTCGAATCCTGGCATCCCATATGGTCCCCTGTGCCTGCCAGGGGCCATTTCTGAGCATAGAGCCAGGAGTAATCCTTGAGTACTGCTGGGTGTGACACAAAACAACAACAACAACAAAAACAATTAACATCCTCTTGAGTCACTTAAGATTGAATAATTTAAGAATTGATAAGGAGAAGATTTTAAAAGTGAATAGATTTTTGTATTTTCATAATCATCATCATATACATTTGTTTTAAAAGAAAATCAAGTATATAAAACAATACAGATTTTCAGATATTTATTGCCAGGACTGAATATAGTTTCACATCTAAAATGTTTAATATTTATTAACATTTTGCAACTGGCTGCATTATCTCTGAAAAAGGAGGGGAGAAATGAAGAAATGAAGGTTTTAACTCTAATAAATATTCTTCAATATTATAGTTCATTGACTCACAAAACAATGAGGTCCTCTTTTCCATTTAGTTTTTATTTATATATTATAAACTTACTTTGATTTATTTCTAGAAAAGGATATGTATATTATAATTCATCTATTCTTCACTAAATTGTGATGTTTGATAACAAGGTACACTTCAAGTATGTTCTTAATGTTATTTTTCTCTCATTTTTAGTATTTGCACATGACATTTTGCATCAGAAATAGACAAATAAAATTTTAGTCTTCAGTAACAATTTTCCTGGTTTAAAAGGATTTAAAACTGAAATAAATGCAAATGCATAGATAAAAGGAAAATTATTTACTCTTGGCAAGAAATCACTGAATATATATGTTGTTCAATAAGTAATTACATTAAATTTAAATGTATCAAGGTCTCTAGCAAAAAATTATTATCAGAGAAAAATTATTTTCTCTATCACCAGTGCAACATTCCGATCACCAATTCCCCCTCTCTGTTTTTCCTGGCCTGTATTCGATTTCTTTATATGCTCATTTGTTGTTGAAAATAATTTTTTTAAATGAAATAAATGTGATTTACCAAGTTCTTCTTAATTTGATTTCAGGCATACATTAAGTGTGAATCAAGGTCATTCCCACCACAATTGTACATCTCCCTCCACCAATGTTCCCAGCATGTATCTTTTCTTTTATTGTGGCCGCAGTGAATTACAAATATTTTACAGTAATA
>PVKC010003133.1:0-40164 GCA_004027635.1 Crocidura indochinensis | reverse complement strand
AAAAAAAAAAAAAAAAAAAAAAAAAAAAAAAAAAAAAAAAAAAAAAAAAAAAAAAAAAAAAAAAAAAAAAAAAAAAAAGAAAGAAAAAGAAAAAGAAACTTTTTGCTATCTTGTTTTATACTAAGAAATCTTTATATATTTTGTCACTTTGTTTAATCTTATAAGGAATACAAACTAATTTCCAATTACAAAGGGAATTACATTTTATGATACAATAAAATGCATGAAGTAATTTACATTAAGATGTGAAATGGACTGGGGCCCGGGAGATAGCATGGAGGTAAGGCATTTGCCTTTCATGCAAAAGGTCATCGGTTCAAATCTCGGTGCCCCATATGGTCCCCCGTGCCTGCCAGGAGCAATTTCTGAGCATGGAGCCAGGAGTAACCCCTGAGCACTGCCGGGTGTGACCCAAAAACCAAAAAAAAAAAAAAAAAATTAAAAAAAAAAAAAAAGATGTGAAATGGAGATTGAATATATTCTGGAATAAATCTGTTTTTAAACATAGAATCTTCTTAATGAAGGGCTGTTTTAGGGGTATTTTTATGATCAATAACTTAATTATTTCATTATCTACTCAAATGTCTCTCAAGCAGTACTACTCAAAATTGTTGAGCCTTACCTTCTTTTGATGTTTTGATTTAGATAGTTATGGTATAACTATACATGATAGTATATCATATACTGAGTGACTTATTGACAGCAAAAATTTATTTCTCGCATATTTGGAAGCTCAGTGTATGAGATCAGGTTCAGACCTGATGAAGACCAGCTTTCTGATTCATAAATGACTCTTTTAATTGGTCTTCATGAGACAGAAAAGACTTTCTAGATTTCTTCCTTTTTGAGGTAAGGGTGAGGGGTAGGCATACACAATGGTGCTCAAGATTTACCCCTGGCTTGGTACTCAGGTGTCACTCTGTAATGATTTATTGGACCTTATGTAGTCCCGGGGGAACAAAACCATTTAGCTACATGCAAGGCAAGTGCCTTAAGCTTGCTTCTGACTCATAGATACTCTTTTTAAAATTAATTACTTTGCTAAACACTGGGGTTACAAGGTTGTTCATAGCATAGATTTTTTTCACAATTGCAAAGTTGTTCATGATTTAGTTTCAGTCAGACAATGTAAACATGCTTCACCAGTGCACATTTCCCACCACTAATATCCTCAGTTTATCTCCTGCCCTTCCCCCATGCCTACCTCTGGGGCAGATATTTTTCTTCTCTCTCTCTCTCTCTCTCTCTCTCTCTCTCTCTCTCTCTATCTCTATCTCTCTGTATCTCTCTCTGTCTGTATCTCTCTCAGATATTTTTCTTCTCTCTCTCTTGGTTTCTCTCTCACACACATACTTTTTTCTTCTTTAGACACTGAGGTTTGCAATATTGTTGCAAACAAAATTCTTACTGTGCCTATCACTTTATTTCCTTTTAGCACCCAGTTCTTATTTTGAATGATTATTTCCAACTATCATTGTTATAGTGGTCCCTTCTCTGTTTGAACTGCACTCCCCGCTATTTGTGGCAAGCTTCCTACCATGGACTGGTAAGCCCTCATCTCTATTGTTTCTGGGTACTATTACCATACTATCTAATTGTTTGATATCCCACAAATGAGTGTAACATATATATCCTTTTTATTTTATTTTTTTTTTTGCTTATTAGGCCATACCTAGTGATGCTTAGGGGTTACTCCTGGCTATGTGCTCAGAAATCGCTCCTGGTTTGTGGAACCATATGGGATGCCAGGGGATCAAACTGCAGTCTTTCCTAGGTTAGCACGACAAGGCAAGCTCCCTACCGCTTGCATCACTGCTCCGGCACTTATATATATTCTTTTATAGTCACTAATCTCATTCATCATGATTCTATCCTTATAGTAGAATCACTTTCCAAAGACCCACTTCTAATACTATCATTTAGGGATTATAATTTCAGTTTAAAAATTTAGCTGAAACAAATATTCAGTTTTTCAGATATAATATCTTTTGGTAATTATGAAAACTTTATAAACTAATTTATTTCATTCCACCCATTTATTTTAGGGCACATTGCTCAGACTTTAAAGACTCTTAGTTCAGGAGAAGGAAAGAATATAAGAAAAGTTAAATTTTAAAAATTCTCTTAACTTTTATTTCCTGTAGTTTGTGTTAGGAGAAAAGGGAATCCTTTTCAGATGTTATATTTTAGAGGTTTCCATTAGTTCCTAAAGCCTGACTTAAATAAAGTTTAGGGTTTCAGAAGAAAGATTCTTATTTTACTATTGAATGAAATTTTCTGATTTACAATACTGTTAATACTGGTTTCTCATGCACACACACACATACACACAAACACACACACACACATATACATCACCATGGCACTCACTTCCTTTCCCTAAAGAACTTAATATCCCTCCCTTTCAGCATACCTCACCACCAACTTTTGTTGTGTGGATATGTCTCCCATTGTGTTGCCTCTGCTGTTCTTTGTTGCCATTGTGCTCTTATTTGGTACCTTGCTGTTTATCTTTAATTCTTACATATGAGAGAGATCATTCTGTATCTATCTTTCCTCAGAAGAAAGATTTTAAGGTTTTTTTTTTGGGGGGGAGGGGTTCATACCAGTAGCGATTGGGAGTCATGTGATACCAAGGATTGAATCCAGAGTTCCACCTAAAAGGAAGACAGGGTCTTGAGAGAGGGCATAGAGGTGGGGCGTTTGCCTTGCATTCAGAAGGATGGTGGTTTGAATCCCGGCATCCCATATGGTCCCCCGAGCCTGCCAGGAGCAATTTCTGAGCGTAGAGCCAGGAGTAACCTCTGAGAGCTGCTGGGGTTTAACCCCCCCAAAAAACAAAACAAAAATAAATAAATAAATAAATAAAAGAGAAGACAGATTCTCTCATCATATAATAAATTCTTTGCTTTCAGTAAATCGATTTACACTGACAATCCAAGGACAAACCTTGGATTTTCCCTTTTGTTCTCTGCTCTTAGTATATGAACATTTCCTTTTCCATATCTATCCTCTCAACCTCTCCAGCTACAGTGTCTGGCATTAGAGAAGCCATCAAAGTACTTCCTGGAGTTCTGACATGAAAAGAGGTTTACTATTTGGAGAAGAGGAAAGTGCCTGCTAATACACCTATTTTTAATTTGCGCTTTATTACCTATAGCTAAAGGAAACCATTTAACATCACTTTTCTGCCGCGAAATCTCTAGCCAAATTCTCCAGCTCATTAGGAATATTTTCTGTTTTCCACAATATCATAAGTGACATATTACCAAACTTCACTGCTACATAACACGAGCCTTTTCTCAGCCTCAAATGACTTTATCCCCATCTTTTCATCATTCAGTATGAGTCTTCTCAAGGCCACTGGCCTCTGATCACAAGCCAGTGTCACATGTTTTAGATTTTGTTATGGGAGCACTGAAGTTCCAGGTACCAATCTGTCTTAGCTTTCTGTGGCTATAAAATCATCCACTCCAGAGCTCAGTGACATGAAACGCCTATTTGTCCTGCATTTTTCCATGGGTTGACTGTGTTTGGCTCTCTGGTTATTTCTTGAAATTATTCATGAATTTGTATTCTGATGGTGACTGACTCTCAAGGGCAGTTTGAATTATTTTACAGCTCTATTTTTCTTTTGTACTCTACTGTCTAGTTTAAATATGAATCATATGACACAGCTGCTATGTTTAAAAGCAACACAATATTTCTATTTAATAGGAAACACAGAGACTATGTTTTCCAGATTATTGATAAATTTTTATGTGTACACAAAGCTCAGTGACCAGAAAGATAGTACAGCAGGCAAAGTACTTGGCTTGCATATGGCTGACCTGAGCTCAATCTCCTGTACCTTACAATAATTCTCTAATCCCCACCAGGAGTGATCCCTGAGCACAGAGCCAAAATTTAGCTCTCAGGACAGCTGGATGAGGCCCAAAATTAAAAAAATATGTGAATATATAAATCTTTTAATTTTTAGCTTGTATAATCCAATCAAGAATCGTAGGTGATAGGAATGTTGCACTGGTGAAGGGGGTGCTCTTTTTTTTTTTTTTTAATAATGAAAACCCAACTACAAACATGCTTGTAATCATGGTGCTTAAATAAAGATATTTATAAAATATAAATAATAATAAAATAAAAATAAATAGGGCTGTAGAGATAGCATGGGGGTAGATAGCATGCAGAAGTATGGTGGTTTGCATCCCAGCATCCCATATGTTCCCTCGAGCTTGCTAGGAGCCATTTCTGAGCTTAGAACCAGGAGTAACCCCTGAGCACTGCCGGGTGTGACCCAAAGAACAAACAAACAAAAATAAAAATAAATTAAAAAAATCTATGGTGTTCTAAAATTCAAGGAAAAAAGAAAATTAAAATGATACCAACTTGGCAATCATTGCTATATAATAGAAATGCTGAAAATAAAAATAATTGTAGATTTTATGACAAAATATTTTGAGCCTAAAGTATATATATTGGTTTTTGGGTCACACCTGGCAGTGCTCAGGGGTTACTCCTGGCTCCATGCTCAGAAATTGCTCCTGGCAGGCACGGGGGACCATATGGGGCACCGGGATTCGAACCGATGACCTTTTGCATGAAAGGCAAACGCCTTACCTCCATGCTATCTCCTGGGCCCCTAAAGCATATTTCTAATCATAAACCAGAAAATTGCAAATACTTTTCTTCTTTCTTGTATGTATTGTGCAAGAAGGAAAGATATCTTGTAGTACTTACAGGAGGTTCTTTCCAATTAGAATAATCTAGGGCCAGAGCAATAGTACAACAGGTACTCTCTTGCATTTGGCTAAGCCAAGTTTGATCCCAGTACCATATATGGGTCTCCTGAACCTGCTGGGAGTAATACCTAAAGTTAGAGCCAGAAGTAAACCTTGAACATAGCCAGGTGTGGCCTCAAAACAGCAGGAGGAGGCTCTGAGACAGTGCATAGAAATTATTCTGAGTCTGTATTTAAAAGAGACCCTTGTTAATGCTATGTTTACCATATGCAGTGCTGCAAATAAACTTGGGTTGGTTACATGCAAGACATCCTTTTGACCCTGATTCTGATACTTGAAGGATTGGGAAGAAAATAATATTGGGCCTAATGTGGTGCCTCTTGGTAAATGTGAAGTGGATAAAATAAATGGCATTGGGATAAACAAACTATTAAAATTGGTTTTTTTGTTTCGTTTTATTTTATTTATTTAGTTTTGTTTTGGAAGTTTTCAGGACTAGACTCTATGCTTAGAAATCTCTCCTGGAGGCTTTGATGCTGGAGGTCATCTGAAAGTCAAGCACCCTTTTTATTGTACTATCTCAGCCCCTAATTTTTTGTTTTTAATTTGGGCCACACCAGCTGTGCTTAGGGCTTACTCTTGACTCAATGCCTTCAAACAATTTTATTGTAAAAGAGATCCGATAAATAAAGATGAAGTTAAAAGCAAGTGTAGAGATTAATTATATAGATTAATTACAGGAAAATAATGTCAAAATTGTGGTAGTATTTATGGAAGTTCTTTTTCTATATTCTTAGTGATATAGGATACCTATTTTGTCTTCTGAAATGTGTTATAAAAAGAGATATTGAACAAAACTGCTAGATTATCAATAGGTTGTTAGAAGAGGGAAAAAAGGGACAGTGTTACAATGAAATTTCTAGGGTCACTGATGGTCTCTCACCAAAAGTAGACAATGGTTGACTATACTTTCTCTTTCAGACTTTATGCTTAAAATTTTCTTTTTTTAAAAAAAGATAACTCCATTGTCACACAACTCTATTGTCACATAAACATTTCAATGCACAGCCCTAAAAATGTCAACTTATCTTTGGTGTGTCATGTTTCTTACTTCTCTGCATTTAGGAAAAAAGTAGTAGGTTTGTCCATCTGATTTACCTGTTCTTTTTTTATTATTTTAATCTTCATTTTTATTATTATTATTATTATTTTTTGTCCCCTAAATTCCCAATACAGACCAGGCAAGGGTCTGTGATTTACCTGTTCTTAAGGAAGTGACAAGAGCTGAGAAAGACTCCCCTGCCTTTCAATTTCACTGCTTCTAGACTAAGAGAAGCCAGACTTCAAAGAGAAACCACCATTTCCTCCACCAAGCCCAAGACAAGCCTCATAGGCAGCTGGATTGATTAAAGATTAAAATTTCTCTCTAGGCTATTTTAAACATTTGCTTTATTCCACAAAGCTAAACTGGCTCTTATTTTGTGCTATATGTAGGGCTAACATCCTCTTGATCTTGTATAAGGTGTGTTTTCTAAATCTTTCTTCATAGTAGCAACACATTATGTTCAAAGTTTAAAATGAATGTTACAGTGAAATCCCTGTATTGACCCTTGGATTTGAAGCTGTGCTATTTTGAGACCAAACAACCCATTGAGCTGTGCCAACCAGGGTTTCTAGACTTATTTGGTATTAGTTTGGAGGAAAGTAAAAGGAGACTCAGGTGACCTGCCTTAAAATCAGATTTGGTTTGAGGTTTGGTTGAACAACTTAAAAATGGCTAGTGTGCTAAATTTGTTCTTTTTAATCTACCATTGCTCTCTTGGAGCAGCAGATCTCATTTAAAAAAAAAGAACAAAACAAACAACTCTGAGTGATATTCTGTGAAATAGTTACTCTTCACCTTTCACCTTTGAGCACTTGCAGCTAAAAGATCTTAAAAAAAAATGAAAGCATTACAAGACACTCTGACATGGCACTGTCTGGCACCATCTCTCCAAGGAGGAGAAGGCATTCAGGACAAGTACCTATTGTATAGCATTGACTTTTTCACATGGAGATGCTTCACGCTGTCATGTGTTCTGACTCTCTCTCTCTCCCATTCTTTTTCTCTCTATCTCTGGCTTAGGAGAAGCAAGAATAGTCTATTGAGCACACACTTGCTCCCAAGACCCACATGTCAGTGTTGTACCCATCTGTGTTGCCAGCCCTTGTGCCTGGTACCTACACACACATGTCACCTGTATCTTCTCTCTTAAAATATGTCCTTTCATACTTTCATGCTGGGATGTGTACTGGGGCACTTTCTCTCTCTTTGGAGACGCTCAGCTCTCTTTTGAGTGCTTTATTCTATCTTACCTTCACCCTCCCCTTTCTCAGAATTTCCAAATTAAACTTGTTTTTATTTTTAAAAAAAGTAAAGGAGTAAAGGACTGCTATTTGTTTTTCTCTTCCCTAGGCTGTATTCTACTTTTCCTTTTCTTTGGCTGTTCTTTCTGTCGTTTTTTTCCAATTTATTTTTTTCCATTAATTTTAAAATTGATGCTATTGCTTCCTTCTATGGCTAAATGGTTAGGTATCTGCTTAAATATTCTATAGATGTCTCACAACTTGTCACAGTTGATCTATGGATTGCCTAATCTAGTGTCATAGCATACCAGAAAGCAGTCTGAACTGGAGTAACCAGAACTTCAGGGTTGATTAAGTTGAGTTACCTCTTCTGTTAAAAAGCCAGACTTTGTGAAAATAAAAATAAGCAAACAAAACAATAAAAAAAGCCAAGGTAGTAGATAGCCAGAATGCCTCTCCTCTTTCTTTACCTGTGACTTTGTGTGTGTATGTGTGTGTATGTGTGTGTGCATGCACACGCTCAATGCATATGTGTGTATAAGTGTGTATGAATAAAATTTGTCTAGGTTTTAGAAAGGATACCTCATTGTATAAACTTAAATCATTCTAATGAAATTAGTTGCATGAAACCAATTATCCCAGAAGGAAATTTCTTTTGACTTATGAAGCATTTTAATTTTGACTTCTATTTGTCACAAGTAAAGTTCATAATAAAAGCCACAATAAAACAAAACACTTTTCTACACTCAGTTTTGCTTTTAGAGTTAAATTGTTCTGCAATTTAATAGACTTTTCTCAATTTTTACAATGATAGAAAATAAATAATAGAGTGGTTAAAAACTCACTGTGGCTTATATTTTAGGCATTGTAGAATGCTGCTTAGTGGGAGCACTTACAGTTTTCTCTGAAGTTCATAAAAGATTTGGACTTTAAAATGCAATTGAGCTTATCATTCCATCTTAATCAGCAGTCCATGGCATCATGTCAATTTACCATAAAAACTAGAGACTATCTATTGATTAAAACAAAGAAATAGACACACAATAACTCTACTGAGAAGTTAATCAAGATCTCTTTTTAAAGAAAACAACAACACAAAAATTTAGCCTATAAATTTAGTTCAAGAATTTTAATATAACACAAGAGCAAAATAAATCTAAAAATTGGTGCATGTTTGAGCTGAGAAATACTAGGCATCAAACCATCACAACTCCACTGTATAACATAAAACAGAAGGCCAAAGAGGCTGTAAGGTGTGTTTCCCAAATGTCAATGTAGGAAGGCTGGTTAAGCTCTAAGTTTTAACAAATTTTTCTGAAAGTGAAATAAATAAAGGCCAAGTTTTGACAAAGTCTGAATCTCCTACACACCAGTGGTTGGCCAAATATCTAATCTAAAGATATTCTTCTTTTTCTTGCAAGAGTCTCTTATAAAGCTCTGCTTAGCACAAACAAACTGCAAAGGACTGTGGAAAGCAAACCAGAGACATAACCATTCCCACTGATCCCCTTTTCTTTCTATCATTGTAAACCTCTGTGTATGTGTATTGCTACATCACAGAAGTGGGGTTTAAATGTTCCAGAGATCCATTTGTTTGACATTTGGTGAGGAACAGATGGTTTATTTTAAAAGTATATTTCTAAAGATCTAAGACATTCCCAAGTACAGAGGTGATATCTTTGTTGTCTTACTTTCTATTGCCTCAAACCTATAGGAGAGACCAGGATGAGTTAATCAATGCCTTATTGAGTTCTATAGATCCTGCCTTTTCTTTCAGCTTACATGTAAAGAAACTACTAAAATATTGGTACTTTCTAGACAAAAATTAAAGGATGATCAAAGCAAATAATCTATTTAGCATGTTAATACAAGGGCATAATAAAATCTGTCCAAAACCTTCCTGCTATAATCATTATTGTACTGTGAACTCCACCTTGGCATAGTTTTGTTTTTTTCAAAGTAAGGCCTTCCTCAATTTTCTATATTTGAAGTATAACTCTCCTCTGTGAGATATGCTTAGGTTTTACTTTATTTTCTGGGGTAATGAGAGGTTTTGAGCTACTGACTCTGTACTCAGAATTACTCTTAGAAGTGTTTGGAGGACCATATGGAATGCTGGGGTCAGCTGTATTTAAGTCAAGAGCCCTACCTGCTATACTATTGCTACATTCCTGACTTTAATACTGTTCTTTAAGATGATAGTCTCAGTCTGGGAATACATAGATATCTTCCTAGCATTGTGACTTTACCCAGGACAATCAAATAGTGAGAGAAGAATAAGTTTCCCAGCTGAAGTCGATGAGTCTTTATTTCTAAGAAATCTTTTTAATTATGGTTTTATAATTTTATGAACCTCTGTTTTCCAAGAAATACTTGCATTTATGGTCATTTCAGTCTTTTAAGCAAAATAAGTACCCAGAATTCTTTTGGTGGCGGTGTTGTTTTGAATAGTTACTTTGATGTTGTAATATTTCAGGAATAACCACAGTGATTCTGTAATTCTTCCAGACATTTTATTTTAAATCTGAAGAAACCATGGTCAGTATCAATAAATGTTTATTGAGTGTCAGCTGGGTAGGAGTCCAGCCCCTGGCACTTTAACAAGTCAGCTTGAAGTGGTCTGGATTTCCAGGATGTTCCATTACCTGCTTCTGGAGTCAGATGTTTCCCTAAAAGGTCTTCATTGTTTCCTAAATGTTACAAGTCTCAATTTAAAAAGACATTATCTGTAAGACTAGAGAGTCCAACAGTTTTCATTTATTAAGTGCTTTTTATGGGTTAGAAATTAGAGTGGTCTTATGTTTTACATGCATTTCCTAAATTTACTCTCCATACCAATATGCTGAGCTGATTGGAGAGGGGAGAGCATGAAACATAGTGAGAACATGGCATTTTTCAAAGCAGGCATGATACCTAGTGTGATGTCCCAGTCTTTCTGTATCCCCTTGTTCATTGACTTTAAATTAGTTTCACAAGTACTTATTTGGAGCCACAGCTCTTTTTAACACAATATGTGTTATTTAAAGTTGAGAAATGCAATGGTCTTCCTCAGTAAATGTTTACCAAGTGCTGACTGACTTTTCACTTAGTATTTTACATTTATGTTTGCATGGTCTGAATTTCCAAGTTATTAAATTAACTGATAACTTCAGTCAAACTTATTACTGGAGGGGATCTGGCTAGTGAAACTGATTTTAGATTCCCTATTATCCTTGTTTAAAGATGAGAAGAGCTGACAGTTTTAATCCTTTAAATGTTGAGATTTTGTGGAAAAGTGAAACCCACTCGAACTTGCTAACAAATGACTAAATAAGTGAATCAGCAGAATTGTGCTCTCTATGGTCATTCTAGATTTTTTTTTCTATGTGTCCCCATGATCTGTGTGTAGTGTGATGAGTTGTTCCGCTGAGAAACCAGGGCAAAAAGGATAAACAGGGTTGACAGAATAAACAGTCAACCCTGTGGGGGAAAGTTGCCAGCCAGGCTCCTTTTGCAGCTTTAACTCATATGCTCTTGCAGATTTAACTCACTTCAACTCACTCCCCTTTTGGGAATGTGCCTATGCTTTCCTTTCATGATCTGGTGGAAATGTCTTAGAATAGCCCATTTGTTTGATCTCTCAAGGACTCATGTCGTGTCCTGGGAAGGACCCAGCAGATTGAGGTTGTCTTTGAGGGGTTTTGAAAGCTCACTGTTGCTCATTGAATAAGCATATGTGTAGTTCTATATGGAGTGAGATGAAGAGAATGGACATAGCACAGACTCTAAGCCTATGTGCTTATATTTGCAGAAGTGGAGGGTAACCTAATAGTAAGAGAGTGAATTTATGTTGTTGGCCACTTTGACTAAAACCTCAAGTTAAATGGCACATTTGTCTAAAAATAGTTTTCTATTTTATATTTGTCAAGAACTGTCCTCAGAAGATCTTTAAAGGCACACATGGCTAAGTTCCACACATGGTTTCACAAGTTCTAAAAAAGTAGAATGGCTAAGTTAGCAAGGTTGAGGATGGGCAGAAGAAAAAAAAACAGTGAAAAGGGAGTTGCTAGATCATGAAGGAAACTGGAAACATACCTTGTGTGAAAGTGCTTAGGAGTGGAGTGTAACGAAAGAAACCAAGGAAAACGCCCAATATAAGCAATTCTTGAGAGATGGCCAATAGAACTGGGAATAGATGATGCCAAGTTAGAAGGGAGAAAAAAGGGAGATGGCAATGGTAGTAGGATTAGTGGGGTGGTACAGTAGCACTGTGGGAACAAAATAATAATGTCAATACTATTGTAAACCATGATAGTTCAATAAAAAGTTACTAGCAATAAAAGGGAAAAACTCATTGGCAGTTGTGGAGTGGTTTAGCAGGGGCAAGGAACATAGCAAAGACAGAAACCGTCTTTGTACAACAGTGCTGGGATGTAGGCTTGAGAACCCTGGGCAAAATTCCTTGCAGAAAGAGCTATTGGTAGGATTAACTTCTTAAAATCTTTAGGTGTAGCCTGAGGCTTTGAGCATGTTCTGAGGGTTCAAAAAGAGGTAGAATGTATTTATAATTCGTATAGCGAATCAACTGCTTTGGGAGGAGGTGAAAACATTCCAGAGTGGGATATGAGATAGAACAGAAATCTGGTGGTCAGTGATGAGATGTGGAGCTCCCAGGAACTTTCGAGATTTTAGGATGGACTCCCAGTAAAGCTAGTCTCAGCCATACTCGTCTGAACTTATAACATGAGTGCAGACAGAGATGGTGACCCTCAGGCCAGCCACAGTTTGAGTTAATAGTACATAATTCATCCTCTTGCTGTAGTTTTCCTAGAAATCCAACCATGAACTCTATGTGGATACAGTCCAGGAACTCTCTCTCTAGCTGGGAGAGCTTCAAATACAGTTTTCTCTTCTTTTCTTCCTGTCCCATGGACTCACCCTGTTCTTCTTGACATACTGTTGTGTGACATAGTACAGGTATTTCCCACATATAATATTCTTATCGGTAGGAATTTTTTTTGGGGGGGGGCACACCCAGCAGTGCTCAAAGTTTACTCCTGGCTCTGCATTCAGGGATCACTCCTGGCAGTGATCAGGGAACCTAGGTCGGCCACATACAAGACAAATGCCCTCCCTGATGTGCATTATTCAGGCCTCACCAGTAGATTCTGGGAAAGACTTCTTAGTGCTAATCACCAGAAAACAAGGCACAATAACATTGGAAGATCAAGGCTTAGGGGAGATGAAAAAACACATGAATTGAAAACTGGCTGTATCAGACCTATTTCTTCTCTTTAGGGGAGCATCGTCTTGTAATATCATCTCTCAAAAATACATAAAAATTTCATGGGGATATTCCTCTTGACTCTGAAATCCAGAGCCCCTGACATACAACATATTTCCTTCAATCCAGAGTCTATATGGTTAGAGGACAGGACAGGACTGAAAATGCTTTTCACAGCACCTTTTGACTTTTTCTTTGAAGATTCCCACACTTGGTGATTCTCAAGGTTTACTCCTAATTCTGAACTCTGGAATTAAACCTAGGGGTGCTTGGAGATCACATAAATGCTGAGGATTAAAGTCAGGTCAGCTGCATGCAAGGCAAATGCCCTACCTGCTGTACTATCATTTTGGTCCCAAAGTGACACCCTCTGAACATCTTTCATCATCCTCCTACTCCACTCTCTCTACTCTATTATTCTCCTAATGATGAACTTTTCTCTTAGAAGCCTAGTCGCATTGTTCTGAGGAAAGTATTTTCTCTTGCTCTTTTGACAGCTTTGCACAAGACCTTCTGCTATGGGCCTGAAGTGGTAGTCACATGAAAGAAGTAAGAAAAGGCACCCGGAACACTATGGCATGGGCAGAATTCTATTTATTTCCTTTTGAGGTGGTGACAGCTGAGGAAGAAGGTTCAAAGACATAAAGTTGTGTCTGAATTATGATGTGATATGTTCAGCATTTAGCTTTCCACTGGGCAGACCTTCAAAGTCCACTTTCAGTGTGGTTTTCACAGGGGGCTGCACCATCGTTATACAAATGTGAGGTCAAGGATGCTTCCCTTCTTACATCACTCACAAAGAACTGCCAGAGTCACCCAAAGCAAAAACTATACAATTTAAAGTTGCTGTTGTTGATGCAAGGTGAATTGGGAGTGCAAAGAGAAGCCTCTAGGTAAAATCTAGTTTGATTGTCTTTGAAAACAAATTTGTATTTCTTTGAAAAGAGAGCAGGCTGTGTGGGTTAATTTGAACTATTGGAAAGATTTGACTCAGATAAATTTAGCTCGATTTGGCTCAAGTGGGGGAAGGAAAGCAAAGAGAAACCAAGCTGTGAGTGCCAAGGATTTGCTAAACATGGTGGTTGTTGTTTTTAATGAGGATGAACATTAAGTGAAGTAACAACTGAAGATTACACAAGAGTAAACATCTTTGCTAATGTTTGACTAAAAGCTAACTGAGGGCACCAAGACTTTTCTGTGAGTCCACAGATAAGCGAAGAACAATTCTAAGGAACACTTGGTGGCTAAAGGTGTTTTATAGTCCTAAATCACATATTCAAGGTTAGGAAATAAAAACTGGCTGAAGGAAAGATTTTTAGAAATTTCAAGCAAATTGAGACAAATGGGAGGGAGAAGCGAAAGAACAAGAAGAAAAGTGGGAAAGAGGGAGGAAAGGAGGCCAGCAGAGAGAAAGATGGAGAGAAACAGAAAGAGTGCAAGAAAGAGAAAGAGAGAACCAGAGAGACTGATTTTATTTTAAAAGGAGGGCAAAAAAGGGGGGAGGGGAATCATGTCACTTTAAATAATCTAAGAGAGAGAGTGCAAGTGTGCTAGATCAAAGAGTTAACTGTCTTTGTGGAATAGAAATCGTAATAAATTCTAAAGTGCACCAAGGGCTCCATCTACTTCTAGTGAAAGCATAAATTCTCCTATGTGATCAAATAAAATTGATTTAACTTTGCAACTTCAGTTTCAAGTTAAAATTTAAGATTATAGTCACACAGCAGATGATCTTAAAATTATAGTCTCTCCAGCACAGCTTTGTTTGATAGTTTGCTTTTAAAGTGAAATGTGTCATTTATTTTGTAACATAGCAGTTGACAACTTGAGATTGGGGTTTCATCATGCACTTGAATTTTGTAGGGCACTGGGGATGACCACAATTGCTGAACAATTCAATGGACTGGAATGGGCTAATTCAGCAATTTTTACTACATTTTTCCACTTGATATCTAAAATCTTCCTTTCCCCCATTGACTCTGTTTATGAAAGCAAGGCACTTAACCCTCATATTTTCTAGGTTGATTAATTTTCTTAATTAGGCATAAAAATTTCTAAATATGCTCCTACTCCATTAGCATGTCACTAGGAATGGAGAATACTGGGTAGGAGAGCTGAAGTCAGCTCCGAGTGGTGGTTGGTGATTCACAGAGTATACTTTAGAAAACCCAGTCTCTCCAAAGATCCTTTCTTTTTCTCAGGTTTTATGTTCTCTAAGGTGAAATAAAAAAAAAAAAAAACTACTGTGCTAAGGCAGTCTTCAGTTTAATTTTGTATTTTCAAAAACAGTGATAAGGTCTGGGTAGCTTGGATATGCATTTCTGTGGTTGCTTAGATAAAATTGTAAAAATGCTAGAAGTCACCAAAATCTGTTTGTTTGTTTTTATTTCCTTATCTGCCTTGGATCATCAGACTGGAGAAACGAATGTAGTTATGTATGTAGTGTGTAGTAGTTTAGTGCCATTAAGACTTCTATTCACTTTGATGGAATACCACAGCCCTTTGACTCCCGCCATCTACCTTGCATTTTATCATTCTGCAAGTCCCTCTCAGCATGTTAGAAACTAAACACCTCACATTCGACAAAGGACAAACCCAACACCAGAACTTGTGCTTTTCTTAGAGAAGCTGGTAGAGAAAAATGCCATAACATACATTCTAAACTATCTAAGAACTCTCTTAGTGACTATAGTTACTATATTCAAAACATGATGGCTGACTTAAGGTCACCAACCTCATGGAACTATTTAAAATATTTGAAGGTCACTGGGTATTTTAGTTCTTGTTATTTCTGACTTTGTTCATGTGTTATGAAGAGCCATTATAAAATATATGTTAGGTCTAAGAATAAAGGTGTGTCAAGCTATAGCAATGGAAAAGTAGGGCCCTGGGATAGGACCAGTAAAAGAACATCTGCCTTGCTGACCTGAGGTTTGTGCAGTAAGATTTTTAGTTTCGGCCTGAGTGCAATCAGCAGCCTCTGCTGAGATCCCAGTGACACAACAGAGGGCAGAGATCTCTGTACCATCTCTTTCATATGTACCTGTACAGTTAACAACTGTGCAAATACCAGAGGTGCGTGTTGCCATGATAAAGGAAAAAGAGAATAATTTTTTAAAATATTTTAAATAATTGAAACTTTAAATATTAAAAAAATAGAAGCAGTAATTTAGAGTCATGGGGTTTAATTGACACTGTCATATTGCCCCTGATCCTCCTGATACCTGATGTTCAAATTAGGATCAAGTGTAAACATTTTTGGAGCCACATTATTAAAGAAAATTGAGGACTGTCAAGAGGAATCAAATACTTGTATTTAGAAGTGAAATCCTAAAGACTCACTGTAATTTTTAAAAGTTTGATGTAAAAGATTGAAGATCTTGTCACACTGTGGTGTGACTTGGTTGTGGTGGCAGGGCTTTTTCCTTTTCATCTTTAGCAGAAAGTACAATTTGCAAAGACATCTCCAAGATATTTTATGCTATGATGCAAGCTTCAGCAGCACTATCAGGTTGAATTATACAACTAGTATCTTTGTTTTATAGACCAAGAAGCTGTAGCTCAGAAACATCCAAGGCCACAAAACAGTTAACAAAGAACTAGACATAACAGCTGGTTTCCTTGTTCCATGACAGATCAGGCTTCACCCGTAGCCACAATTCAGTCCTTGGTTGAATAACCTCTGAAAGTTTTTCTGTCACATTGTTTTAATGGAAATTCTCAATTTGGCTATGTAAAATGGCCTTCTAGACAATTGAATTGGCTGAGGAGTACCCATGAATGACCTACTTCTTGCCTGTTTTTTCTTATTTAAAAATAATTTATTATTATAATTTAGGTAATTTGTCAGTACATTTATGATCTTAATTTACCTCATTACTATACCTCACCATTCTAGTGTATTTAAGATTTGGTCATTGGTAGCAATGACCAAAGATCAGTCCTAATCCATTTTTATCTTTTTCTTCCCTACCACTTCCCCACACACATTACTCCTCGTGTTTGATAATGCCATTTTTGTAATCCAAAGCAATTGGTATTTGTTATCACTCAATATAGACTATTCTTCTTTATTTCACAATTTACCACAGATGAATGAGATCATCCATTGTTTTATTCTCCCTCAGATTTTAGTTCACTTAACACGAAATCTTAAGGTAATATACACATTGCAGTAAATAGAATTATTTCATTCCTCTTATCTTAAAAATGCGTACTTAGTTTTCCATTGTGAATAAGCAAACCACACAGATAGAAAAGTATGCTTAAATAAAATTCTGGGCTTCAGTCTAGAGATTCCTCATATATACATGTGTGAGGCCTTGATTTCAATCTCTGTTTCCAAATGTACATATGCATCTGCATGCACACATTTATGTGCTTGAACATACACAGAACTTTCATGATTATAGCAAGATATTTATTTTTATTAAATGAATAAGACTTATAAGTAGTGAGTGAGAATACATTCTGTATTTGCCTTTTCCTCTTCCACCCCCTTCAACATGGGACTCTGCTGTAGAGATCTATAGGGATGGCCTACCCACTCATAGTAAGAATATAATGTAATCAGAGACTATATATGTTCAACTCAAAATTTCAGAATGGTCTGGGCTGTTTCCTTGGCGCAGTCAGTAGCTTAAAAGGAGATGCTTATATATATATATATATCATCAGAAAATATAAATGTACTGACTTACACCGTATCCCTAAGAATTAAAGACTTCAGTTCCAACCACATAGAGAGAAGGAGTAAGAGAAGATAAAAGAAAGGAACCTGGAGAATAAAAGACAAAATAAATAAAATAAACATTACAGGGAAACTCATAAAGCCCCTTTATTAATAAGTTAAGTTGGAGTTGACCAATCAGGCATTAGAAGACACAGAAGGTCAGATTATTGCCCATATAACTAAGAGGGAGCCATGCGAAACCGGGTCAGACAAACACAGTCTCAACTAATTAGGCAATGATGTGCAACATCTCTCTCTTTTTTTTAATTATGTGAACAATGATGCAAAGAAAGAGGACAAGGTAAAGTTACAGTGGAAGGACAATCACCCAAAACAGAGTTCTCAGAAGAAATCCCCCTGCTGACACCTTAATTTTGAACTTACAATCAAAGAACATTAAGAAAAATAAAACAGAACCCATGTACAATTACTTTGTCCCTCAAGACCCCAGATTGTAGTACATTATAACATTTCTTAGTGGTACACAAAGCAAAATTAAATTGCATAAAAGGACTCTAGTTCAGAGCCGAGACTTGAGGAATTATTGATTTGAAATTAAATAGTTACTTTACAAGTACATACCCTGATAAACAAGTTTTTAAAACCTTATATTTTGGTATTTACACCTATAAAATGATGTGATATTTCACATGGGAATTAACTGAAATCAGAAACATGCAAAACTTAGTTAATATAGTGCCAGCTAGAGGAACAAATATTATTTAATAAAAGTCTTATGTACTTATCATCTCCTTTTTTATTATTAAAATATAGCTTTCTTGGATTGGAAATAGTAAGGAATTAAGGCACACAGTTTATCCCAATTAAATCCCCAGAGCTGAACATGGTTCCCCAAGCACTACTAAGACAGAGTCAGGAGTTAGTACCAAGCAACCCCTGGGGGAAAAAGTAACGTCCTTAATGCACGTATGTTTACACAAGGAAATTTGATATGTTGGAGGATAGGAATAAAGGAGCCATAATGAAGCAAATGTGACATTGAACTCTTAATCATCATTTCCCACTCAACAGCCATCAGCACCTACAGATCCATTTGCCCCTAAATCTTGCACATGAATTTATGACATTAGAATCAGAATGAATGCAGAACTCCCCTGGTAGTGCATTTGCTTGGTCATTACCTTGCCAACTTGGCTCCCCCAGGTTTGTACTTTGCACCCAGGAATTATCAGTGATGGTCAGGTCAACAGTAGAATTCCATCACATTGTGAATCATGCCATCCATCTCGTACTGAGGAAAATAAGAAAAACCAGAGCTGGGTAAAGTACTCAGAGGAAGGCTGCTGATGAAAAATTTTGCCTCTACTTTCAAGGTCACAATTGCTCCTCATACTACAGATTTAAGAGAGACCACAGTGACACTGTTCAACCCTGTTAGTGAGCAGATCCACAGAGCAGAAAAGCAGAACTGGGAAAACAATGAAATCACATGAAGATCCTGCTTTTTCAAAGCAGGCCTCCTCATGACACTGACCTTGGACAAACTGGGCTAAGTGAAGTGGCTGAGCCTTTCACAACAAAAAACAAAGTTAACAAATAGAAGACTTTTTAAATTTACTTTTCCTCGCACAATTAAAAAAAAAAAGTAATTTTCCTTTCTGAGTATAGTGTTTCTCAGCCAATGCAACCTCTCTCTCTCTCTCTCTCTCTCTCTCTCTCTATATATATATATATATATATATATATACACACATATATATTATATGTGTGTGTAAATTTACAATATATGTAAATTAACCAGAGAACCAGGTTATATGATGGAAAAAAAAAGTCCTGATGAGTAAATAAAAACTTTTTGAGTAGCAAACATTTATAATATGTTGTGCTTGATGTTAGCGAGCTCTAAATTGTTGGCTTTGGAATTGAATGGATTTTGAAGTTTGTATTTCTTGTGGGTTTAAATCGAAGCCTATCCAAATGCTTTGCTCTCTCAGTGTGAGAGTGTGTGTGTGTGTGTGTGCGCGCGTGTGTGTGTGTTTGTCTGTGTGTGTCTGTGTTTTACTTAATTTTCCTCCAGGGCAACAAATAATATAAGCTACAAACTTTTTCCAGGACAAGTTATTACCCGTACATGTTGAGAGGCCTTGACAGATATAAAACATTATAGAGAGGCATACCAGTAAATCAGACAGCTGTCTACAGGGGGAGAGACTTAGTTTCCCTGAAACACTGTAGTC
Organism: Crocidura indochinensis; assembly: GCA_004027635.1. Lineage (NCBI taxonomy): Eukaryota > Metazoa > Chordata > Mammalia > Eulipotyphla > Soricidae > Crocidura > Crocidura indochinensis. Next base: position 20,886 of record PVKC010003133.1, on the reverse strand, counting down.
ACTTAGATTTCCAATAGTCCCCAGGCAGACCAAAGTTGCCTGGTATATCTTTTTAATGTGACAGGCCTCTAGGGCGGATCGAGTTAGGCAATTTATCCCCCTTTATGCCCAGTATTCACATACAATACTCCAAGGGGTAACATAACACCACAGACAGGTTCCTTTCCAGTGCTGCTCAAGTGAACTAGGAAAACAGTTCATGCCAGGGGTATGGAAGAGGGGGAAAGAAAGATCCCAGAAGAAAACAGACTTGAAAAGAAGCGACACAAATGAAAAATCTTTCTCACTGTCCCAGACACGATGCCTGGAGATATATTTCTAGGGCAACTTATCATTTTCTGAAATTGGTTCTTAGAATCTTACCTTCCTATGGTGTTTATCTTTCATTTTGACTGGCTCTGAGCTACTTTCACCAGGAGACCACACACTCAGGCCATTCAGCAGCAAGATGACACAAAGGAGTTTCACAAAATTTTTCTTTCTCCTGCCATGTTCATCTCCTTTTGGAGATGTGTAAAACATATAAACATAGATTGAAACTCAACAGCTGGTGCAAGGATTGCATATACAATTGGATATCCAGGTCAGGGATCACCCTTGCACTGCCATCTCTGTCAGGTTAGGCTTGTCTAGGACTATGGATCCATAGGAAGCCAGACCAAGTTTTATGAGAGGAATTTGCCAGTGTCTAGAATTTGAGGTTAGATTTGTGGTCAAGCAGATTTACTGTTGTCAGCAAAGCAGACAACTTTTAAATGAGCATCAGAGGATATTGTTGCTAGTTCATAGCTATGAGTTCAGTTGAAAATGAGAAATAAAAACAGTTTGTGGCTAGGAAGATAACTCAAGTGGTGGAATACATTTCTGGCCTATGAGAGACCATGTGTTTTACCTTAGGAATGCTAGAATGGTGAAGGTTGCCCCTAGGACAAGACAATATACATAACTAGACATTACTGAGCATGTCCCAAAAAAATACTATAGGAGTGAGCTGGACTACAAAAGAAAGCTGCTTAATTTGTTAGAAATAGTCCACCATAATTGTGAAAACTTGATTGGACATTTTTGCCAACATTTTTAGAATTGTGTCCTAAAACAGAACACATATGAATTTCAACTCAATAACTGATTTTGAAATAACTAGTTTTGGAATCCACTTAACACCAAAGAGTTTTTGAATCATTATGATTCTTTAAAAGTATTTGGGTTTAGTGTTTTATTAGATTAAAAAGAATTATTTATGGAGAATCTTCACCCTTCTAGAACAACATAGAGGAGCCAAATTTTTATATTTCACAGTTTTTTGTGGGTTTTTCACTTGTATGCTTTAGATATTTAATTATATTTCTAAATAATATGTTCTAAAAGAAGAGAAGTGATTCCAAAAAGTTGAATTAATTTTAAGATCCTAAACTCATGAGTGAGAAGAGAATTTTGAACTCCTAAAAGATAACCTTTTTAGAAAAGTCTAGGAAATAAACTTTAAGAACTGACCAGTATTATGCCTGCTACAAAATATTAAAGACTACATAATAAAAGATGGAAAGCACTTTTACAGAGGGGGAAGCAAAACAAAGCAAGTCAAACAACAAGACCGTGAAATAACTTTGAGAAAAATGATTAAAGCCTGAAAGAAAATAGGTATCAGTTATTAACATAGAAAAACAAACTTGAAAAAACATGATACATATTACATCACTATCAGTTTTTCTCTAGTTTTCAGACCCATTATATGACTAGAAAATAAAAGGGAATACAAAAGTTCCCAGTCAATTTAAGTTAATGAAAATAATGAAAGATTACTCTGGTTCATTTTCTAAGGACAATAGCTAACTATACCATATTTCTGAATAATATGGTCTAGATCAGGGGTCCTCAAACTTTTTAAACAAGGGGCCAGTTCACTGTCCCTCAGATCGTTGGAGGCCAGACTATAGTAGAAACAAAAACTACGAACAAATTCCTATGCACACTACATATATCTTATTTTGAAGTGAAGAAACAAAATGGGAACAAATACAGTATGTGGCCCGTGGGCCGTAGTTTGAGGATCACTGGTCTAGATTCATTCATCAGCTATCACTGTATGGAAACACCTTTTACAACAAAAACATAGAGAATTGTCAAAAGTACAAGATAAATTTTTAAGGTAAAAACTATAAAAGAGTACTGGATAGATAGTAGAACCTTTACTATACTATTCTGGCAAGCTTTCTACCACACTGTCTAAAAGGAAAAAGGGAATTGGAAGGGAGAGAGAGAAAGAGAGAGAGAGAGAGAGAGAGAGACAGAGAGACAGAGAGACAGAGAGACAGAGAGACAGAGACAGAGACAGAGACAGAGACAGACAGAGACAGAGACAAAGACAGAGAGAATTCTGCTTCAGAGACAGGCAGGGATAAGCATGAAGGGAGATGGGAGGAAAACTGGGGACATTGGTGGCAGAAAATGTGCACTGTATGACTAAAACTCAATCATGAAAAACTTTGTAATGGTTAAAAAAATTCCCAGAGACTGTATTATGAACAACCTCGTAAACCACAGTATTTAAATAAAGTAATTTAAAAAAGTGCTTGCCATGCATGAGGCCAACCCTCGTTGAACTCAGCATTGCACCTAGTTCCCAAGCACCATAAAATAATGAACGATACCAACATATCAAATAAAAAAATACCTATTTGTGAAGCAGTTTAGAATAAAAAAATTATCATACATTGCTCCAGCAAGCAGATGAATTTTTTTTACTTTTCTGGTTAGGAAAATGGCAATAACAGTATGTATCCCAAAATGTAAATTTGTGGATAGTATTTGCCCTAATAACTCATAGTCCCAGAATCTATTCTTAGGACTAGTTTTAATAAATATAAGAAATTAATTATGGTAATCACAGTGTTTAAATAAAATGTATTTTAAAATATAAAAGTAAATTAATTATGAGTTTTTATAATAAGGAATAATTCTGAAAATAAATTTAATTTGTGAAACATCTACAAGTACTAAACATTACAGTTTCAGAAACATTAAGCTTAGGAAAATATAAAATAATATAAAATTGTTAAAAAATGCAAAGTCACATATAGTACATGCTTTTACTTCTTGTAAAGATAAGATGGAGTTGGTTATATATATATATATTTTTTCTACATATATGTTTACATTTTGAAAAGAGATGGGATGGATTTGAAAATCTAAAATGTTAATAATGGCCCTCAGGATAATAGTATAGAGTCTTTTAAATGTAATTTCTAGTTAAAATTTCTTTAGAGTTTATGTAACATGAATACATTAACTTTATGATTAGAGGAATAAATATTATTTAAAATATTTTTTTTTGCTATCAAGGGCTCCCCCTGCTGCCCACCTTAAAAATATTACTGGTTTACTTATTTCACTTTTTGATATTTTAAGATAACTCCATTATTGATCTTCCTGTATTGTTGTGTTTGGGTGATACTCCTGGCAATACTCAGGGGTTACTCATTTATCTGCATTCATATATTGCTCCAGTGGGCTCAGGAAACCATATGGGATGCTGGGAATCAAACCTGGGTCACTACATGCAAGGCAAGTGTCTCACCCACTGTACTATCACTCTATCTCTATACTACCTTTTATTGATCTTGATAAATCTGTACTTATTGTCTTAGGAGAAAGCTATTCTAGTTTGAATATTTTAAATAGAATTCTATATTTTTCCTTAAAATTGTGGTATGAAGGTCAAAGACATAATACAGTAGGTATGGCACTCTCCTTGTATGCTGTCAGGTTCAATCCCAGGTACTACATATGATCTCCCAGCATAAGCAGAAGATTCTTGAGTAAGGAGCCAAAAGTTAATCCTGAACACTGCCAGGTGTGGTACCTTAAAAAGCAAACTAAATTAATAATTACCATTCAGATGAGATTTATACACACTAATCATTCAAAGTGTACCATTGGGGCCGGGCGGTGGCGCTGGAGGTAAGGTGCCTGCTCTAACCTAGGACGGACTGCGGTTCGATCCCACAGTTCACCATATGGTCCTCCGTGCCTGCCAGGAACGACTTCTGAACGAATAGCCAGGAGTAACCCCTGAGCGTCACAGGGTGTGGCCCAAACACCAAAAAAAAAAAAAAAAAACCAAAAAAAAACCCAAAAAAACAAACAAACAAACAAAGTGTACCATTATTACATTATCTGATTCAATAACATCTTCACCACCCCTAAAATAAACCTCATAACCATTAGCAAGCGTTCATTTCCAATATACATTTTACCTCAGTCCTTGTAACCACTACACTAAATATTTTGCCCATGAACTTGCCTATTTTAAATATTTAATGTAAATAGAATTATATCTGCATAACCATTTGTGCCTAATTTCTTTCATGTGTCATGTTTTCAAGGTTTATCCACATTATATATTATCATTATTCTTTTTGCTCCTGCTTGCTATTCCACCATCCCAACTGAGGCTTGCCTTCAGCTGACATCACTGGGCCTATTTTGGAATGGGAGGCAGAGCCCCTCCCTACTGAGTCAATCTCTATAGACTTTATACCCAACCTGTACCAAAGTAAAGGCCCATACCACAGCTTCTGAAGTGCTCATTTATTTAACAAATTACATGCTGCTCATAGTTATTCTTTCTTTCTTTATTTTTTTTTAATTTTTATTGTGGTCAAGTTGAATTACAAATCTTTCACAGTAATATTTAAGACACATAGTGACAATGAATGAGAGGCATTTCCACCACCAGTGTTGTCCTCCCTTCGCCTCTGTTCCCAGCATGAATCCCACATCGTCCCCCTTACCCCCCCGTAATGCTAGTGCATCTGTCCCCCCCCCCGTAAAACTTGTTGTAGATTGAGTATTGATATTGTTGTTGTTGTTGTTTAGTTTGGATTTGGTATTCAAGTCTGATAATTTTTTATTTCCACCAAAAGAACATATGATTGTCTGGTCTTGGTACTATCCATTCCCCCCTCTCCAATTATGAGGCTGATTAAGGTGATTCCAGTAAAGTGGCTCTATTGGAGATATAAGAAAAGATATGGAAGAAGAAAAGAAAAAAAGGCAAACAAAAAAGAGAAAAACTAGGAAGAGTCTGTCTAGGTGTTATAAATATCCATTTAGAAGAAGAAAGGGAAAAAAGAAGAAAAAGGTAATAAAACAAAACAAGACAAAACAAACAAACAAAAAACAATAAGGGATGATAACAAAAATACAAAATGAATAAAAAAAGAATAAAACCAAAACCAAAACCATCAGATACAAAGAAACAAACAAAGAAAAACCAGGCCAGCAACTTCTTAAAAAGGGTTTTGTTTCTTCTTTTTTTTCCCTTTTGCATAGGCACGCTAAATATTGGTGAAATTAGACTAGAAATTCCCTTGGACTGAGAGATATAGGATTTCTCAGCCCTTGAAGCATACTGCCATGGGAACAACTACAGGTTCCATACTCACTTATTTACACACCCCAAGGTTGTTTTCCGGTGCCAGAAGACATTCCACTCAGATGTGGGTGATGACGGTTTGCCTCTGTAGCTGGAGATCTTGTTATTTGACTAGGTCATAGGATGAAGGCTAGGAGAGAGTTTTTCTTTTTCTTTTTCTTTTCTTTTCTTTTTTTTTTTAGTAAATGTCACTTTATTTGTAAAGTAGTCTTTTTTAATACATTTTATTTAAACACCTTGATTACATATATGATTTTATTTGGGTTTCAGTCACCTAAAGAAAACCATCCATCACCAGTGCAACATTCCCATCACCAATGTCCCAAATCTCCCTGTTCCCCACCCAATCCCCCCCCCCCCCCGCATGTACTCTAGACAGGCTTTCTATTTCCCTCATACATTCTCATTATTAGGATAGTTCAAAATGTTGTTATTTCTCTAACTAAAATCATCCCTGTCTATGGTGACCTTTATGGGGTGAGCTGTAACTTCCAGCCCTTCTCTCTTTTGAGTCTGAAAATTATTATTGTAAGAATGTCTTTTCTTTTTCTTAAAACCCATAGATGAATGAGACCATTCTGCGTTTTTAGGAGAGGGTTTTTCTTTACAATTCTAGAAGTTCTGTTCCATCACTGTTGTAATCAGTTTTCTTTAATTAGTGGTGTTGGTTTTTGCTCTGATCCTAGGACAGAGCCTAAAGTAGGCTTTCAGCATGGTTCCAGAAGTTCTTCTTCTTCTTCTTTTTTTTTTGGGGGGGGGCACACCCGTTTGGTGCTCAGGGGTTACTCCTGGCTATTCGCTCAGAAGTCACCCCTGGCTTGGGGGGACCATATGGGACACTGGGGGATCGAATCACAGTCCTTCCTTGGCTAGCACTTGCAAGGCGGACACCTTACCTCTAACACCACCTCTCCAGCCCCGAGAAGTTCTTCTTATTTGCAGTTGACAAAGTCAGACCTCTAGGATTAGAGATCTTGGTTTTTGTTTGAATCCTAGGTGGGGGCCTAGAAACTTTCTCATTGGTCCCTTGATAGGTTTTGTCCAGTCCATGTTTGTCAAAGTCAGTCTTCTGTAAATAGCGATTTTGATTTTTGCTTAGGGCAAAGGATGACATGTCTCCTGATTGCATCATACTGCTAGGTGATGAAATAGGACAACCCTCTCTTAGCTCAAGTTCTTGCTATTTCCTCATGGCAGGATGTCATGTTAAAAACTGGTGCAAGTTGGTGCTGGGATGGCATTTGGAGTTTCTCTGGGAGTTTGGTTCCTGGTCCTGTTGCTGGGACCTGTGATATGGGGTTCTGGATTGAATAGTTGCTGTTTAATCACCTGGAGTCTAAGTGGGGTCCACATGACACATGTTTAGGGTGGGAAGCATCCCTATATTATAAAAAGTATGGATTCTTATCCCTAGTAGATAAGAACTTGTTTCTGTGCATAACATTTCCCTTTATTTAGGGTGCCTATGCAAAAGGGAATGGTGGCATATTATATTGCTGGTGGATTTGGAGGTACAAATGATAGTCTGCACAATTTCTGTGTCCTGGTTTTGACCTGACCTTTCACCCCAGAGATGACTGGGAAGTTTTTGTAGGTTTTCATACCAAGCAGAACCAAAACAGGTGAGGTTGGAGTGTCAAATTACATGCTGCTCATAAGAATGTTTTAGTAACTTAATTTCAAAATGATATGTCAGCAATAACTTTAAAATGTTTTTGTTCACAAAAGACTATGAATAAAAAAGTTGGATGAGGGGGCCGGGTGGTGGCGCTGCAGGTAAGGTGCCTGCCTTACCGCGCTAACTTTGGACGGACCACGGTTCGATCCCCCGGTTCCCATATGGTCCCCCGTGCCTGCCAGAAGCGACTTCTGAGCGCATAGCCAGGAGTGACCCCTGAGCGTCACTGGGTGTGGCCCAAAAACCAAAAAAAAAAGTTGGATGTGCTAGATTCACATTACAGTGCTCTATACTCTAAACTCTTATTACAGTGCTCATTATAAGAATGTCTTAACATTCTTATAGTGAACACTGTAACCAGAGTCCAGCGTTGGTAGAGGCCTATGAATTGGTCCTCATATTGCCTTCTAATTAGATTTCTCTCAATTGGTTCCTTTGGTTTTCTTGTTAAAAAGATGTTTCCCCATTGCCTTCACATCAGATTTTCATCCCCTCCCCTTGGAGTGAATGGCTTGTGGGTGAACAGCTACCTGTTAGCTATTCCTTTCCTACTGTGTGTGGATTATTTCTTGCTTAGGACAAATTTGTTGTTTAAATAGATTGTTCTAATGAGCCAGATAATTGGGCTATAGCAGTGGTTGCTGATTGGAATGTAGCAAAGAGCAGCAACTATACATTTTTTCCAGGGGTAAACATGGAAAGATATGATTTTTGGAACTGGTCCATAAAAAATTATGATTCATTTTTTTAGCTTCAGGTGTTATCTGCCTTGGGATATCCAAGACAGAGTTCCCTTCCAGGATGAGAAATAGGTTACTGAGCTCATAGTTGGGAACTCCTATGGAGGGGCAGACCAAGTTAATAATGTCTTTCAACAATTTTTGAAAGTCATTCAGAGTTCTGAGATCTTTCTGATAAATGGAGATTTTCTGAGGATGCACTGTAGTGCATTCCAGAACATAGTCCAAATATTCAGTTGGAGTAGCATCTGAATTTTCTCTATGGCAACTGTAAATGAGTTGCTGGCAAGCATGTCACCACATTGTCATATAATTTCTCTTTTTTGTTAATTCTTTTTTGGGGGGTATTTTGGGTCACACCCGATGATGCACAGGGGTTACTCCTGGCTATATGCTCAAAAATTGCTCCTGGCTTGGGGGACCAAATGGGATGCCAGGGGATCAAACCACGGTCCGTCCTGGATCAGCTGCATGCAAGGCAAATGCCCTTCTGCTGAGCCATCGCTCTGGCCTCACTCATATAATCTCTTAAACTGCCTATCATTAGAACATGCAAGCAAGATATCATCTGTATAGAGAATAGTACAATCATGGCGAAGCCTTGCATGAGTAGGACATAAAACCACATCAACAAAATATTGACACATCATAGTAGATAAGTTGATCATTCTCTGAGGTAAAGCAGTCCACTGAAATCTACACATGAGGGGCCCTCTTGTTAAAAGAAGGAATGGAAAATGCAAAGCATTTGCAGTCCTCTGGATATATGTGTATGTTATAAAAGCAGCCTTTTAGGTCTATCACAACCAATGACCAGTCTTTAGGAATAGCTGCTATGTCAGGAAGGCTGAATTGTAATGCAGCCATGGGGACCATAGTAGAATAATATTCCTTAAATCAATTAACAACCACCATTTGCCCAAGTTCTTTTGAGTAACAAATACAGGAGAGTTCCAATATAAAAATGAGGTTTCAATATGTCCCATAAGTAGCAGTAGTATCATATGTCATTGTTCCTTTTTGCACAGTACCAATAGAATGGAGGAAAATTTATGCATGAAGAGAAATTCTTATTTAATAGGAATAAGAACCTATAATTTTTTTTACTCTTTGAGACTAATGTGAATTAAAGTCTTTCACAGTTATATTTAAGGTACATAGTGTTACAGTGAATTAGGGAAATTGCCACCATCAGAATTGACTTCTCTCCACCTCTGTTCCCAGCATGCATACCATATATCCACCCTTAGCCCCCTGGACTGATAGTTAACAAGTCCCTTTTGTGAAAAGCTTAGATCCCATTCTTGAATCTAACATGGTTTTCTTCATCAACACTAGGAACCAAAATGCCCCCTGGGGAGTTCCTAATGCTGTCCTAGCACCAATTTGCTTCAGAGTAGGTTCATATGACACCATGGCAATGAGGAAACAGCAACAACTTGCTCTAAGCTCAGGTTTTCCTGCCTCACCACAGAATGGTAAGATAAAACCACAACTCTCTGTGATGCTTGGCTTTGACTTAGGATCTGTGCAAAAAACGTGATCTTAATTACAGAAGACTGACTACAACAACTGCCACTGAATAGATCTTTTCCTGGGACTATAAAAAAAATCTTGGGTTTGAACAATTAATATGCCTGGATCTTGTTGGCAGTTTTATGACAGTATGCACATGAGCAGAGACATCTGTTTTGCTTTTAGGCCAAGAGTAATTCCTTTTTTATTTCCCCAATATTTACTATACCTATGCAAAAAATTAAAACAAAGCAAAACCAAAAACAACCACATATGCACACACATGCACACACACACACACACAACATAGCCACATCAGTCCCCTCTTTTTTCTTTTCTTTTTAAAAATTTTTATTTATATCTTTTAGATATGGGCTTCTGCCTTTTTCATAGGACAGTGGAACATGAATCACTTTGTTTTACCTCATATTCTACTTCATATAACTCATATTTCTACAAATTTTATACCTCAATTTTCTACAAATTGAGAAAAGAAAAAAAATAAAACAGCGGAAGGGGCCCAATAGTCTCAGGTGAATTGGGTGGAAATAAAATGGTCAGAACTAAACACCCAAGCCAAAGCCAATGACAATAGAATCAAGAGACCTAAACTATAACATGCTAAATACAAAATACACCTATTACACTTGTAATTCGAGGGGCTAAGGACGGAGGTATGCTGGTGGAGAAAGGTCAACACTGGAGATAGGAATGACTCTAAATTACTGTCACTATATGCCTTAAATACAACTATGAAGGACTTGTAAATCACAATGGTCTCAAGAAAAAGTGGAAATGAAAAAAATGCCAGGGATTATCTTTCTTTTGGTTAGAACCAAGTTTTAAGTTGTAAACCAACACCTGTTGGCCATCTGTATTTCTTTTTTTATATATAATATTTTTTATTTAAACACCTTGGTTAAAAACATGATTGTGGTTGGGTTTCAGTCATATAAGATGACACCCCCATCACCACTGTAACATTCCCATCATCAATGACCCAAATATCCCTCCTCCCCTCCCTGTCCCCACCTGTACTCTAGACAGGCTTTCTATTTCCCTCATATATTCTCATTGTTAGGATAGTTCGCAATGTAGTTATTTCTCTAACTAAATAATTCTCTAACTAAATAAATTTCTCATCACTCTTTGTGGTGAGGTTCATGAGGTCAGCTGTAACGTCTCGCCCTCTCCTCTTTTGTCTCTGAAAATTGTTGAGATGTGTCTTTCATTTTTCTTAAAAACCATAGATGAGTGAGACCATTCTCTGTCTTTGTTTTTCTCTCTGACTTATTTCACTAAGCATAATAGATTCCATGTACATCCATGTATAGGAAAATTTCATAACTTCATCTCTCCTGATGGCTACATAATATTCCATTGTGTATATGTACCACAGTTTCTTTAGCCATTTATCTGTTGAAGGGCATCTTGGTTGTTTCCAGAGTCTTGCTATGGTAAATAGTGCTGCAATGATAAGGAAGGGATTTTTGAATTGTATTTTTGTGTTCCTAGGGTATATTCCTAGGAGTGGTATGGCTGGATCGTATGGGAGCTCAATTTCCAGTTTTTGGAGGAATCTCCATATTGCTTTCCAGAAAGGTTGAACTAGTCGGCATTCCCACCAGCAGTGGATAAGAGTTCCTGTCTCACAGCATCCCTGCCAACACTGCTTGTTCTCATTCTTTGTGATGTGTGCCAATCTCTGTGGTGTGAGGTGGTACCTCATAGTTGTTTTGATTATATTTTTTGCTGTATTTCTTTTTTAAGATATTGTTCATTTCTTCTCCCCAATTTCTGATAGGCTTAGATTTATTTTTCATGTTGAGTTCTATTAGTACCTTGCCTATCTTAGAGTTTAGCCCCTTATTATAAGGGTTTTTGAGTGAGAAGTTTCCCCCCTTCTGTTGGTAGCTTTTGTATCCTAGTCACTGTACCTTTGAAGTGCAGCTGGTTCTAAATTTTAATATATATAATGCCCCCAAAAGAGAAAATGAATAACCTAAAATATATCAGTCATCTCAGCATAGCCTTTCTTTCCCTTCATTCCTTAAATTCTTTTATGGTTATGTTATATGCTGCTCCTTACAAGTTCAGGTAGCCATTGTAAAAATGGCAGTAGTTCTGATATATCCAATGTTGTGCTAAAGAGTGTTTAAAAATTTTTCTTGTGGTTGACAGAGAAAAGTGTGTACATGTGTTCACAGAGTGCTAATAGCACACAACTGATTGAAATAACTAAAATGTATTAGTATAAATTATTGTAAATATATTTTTGTAAATAAATGTAGATATTTTATTTTTACCGGATTTCTGCTCTACTCCTCTTCTTATAGCCTAGCCATAATTATAATTCAATCATTAATTCATAAAATTAGACTTCACATAAATGTTGGATTGCTCCCCAACTCAGAAGTTACTCAGGTCATTGACAAACATACATTTTGATGTAAATGTCAGTTGCTATTTCATCTACTTGGGGAAAATATGGAGGCGAAGAATGAATGTAAATAATAAATATATATGATAAATCTCATTATTACATGATTTACTCATAAAAATAGTAGGAATTATTTGATGAACCAGACAATCGCTATCAGTGAAAGAAAATAGGCCCATTTTTTTTCACAGCATAGTGTCATGTAACATATTTAAATCTAAGCTGATAGTTAGAAGGCTGAGCATCAATTCCCATAATTCTCCACCCCCTCTCACAAGGATGACTGTTCTTCCGTAAAAAAAAAAAAAAATGACAGGCAGCAGTCAGCTAGGTGGACTGGCTGGCCAGATAAATGGCAGGCCACAACTTATCTATCTATCTATCTATCTATCTATCTATCTATCTATCTATCTATCTATCTATCTATCTTGGTTTTTGGGTCACACCCGGCAGTGCTCAGGGGTTTCTCCTGGCTCTACGCTCAGAAATCGTTCCTGGCAGGCTTGGATGACCATATGGGATGCCAGGATTCGAACCATTGGCCTTTTGCATGCAAGGCAAATGCCTCACCTCCATGATATCTCTCCGGGCCACAATTTAAAGACCCCTGGTATATACTTATAAACTAAAAATTTATTATTTATATAAAATTTATTTTATCTTGGGGTGTGTTTTGCAGTGTAAAAGGCTTACTTACTATTGGATCTCTGCTCAGAGCTTACTCCTGGTGTTGCTGGGGTGACCACATGTGGTTTTGGTGATCAAAAGAAAGTCTGCTTCATGTAAGGTAATTGCCTTAAATTCTCTGTATTAATTTCTCTGTATTATTGTTGGAAATTTGTACTTAATGGGGCATCCTGTACTTTACTTGGTAATCGTAGTAGTTGACTTGCTCAGAGTGATACAGCAGTTTATGGAAAATCTGGGCTAAAGTTTTCTTAATAGTTTTATTTTTCCAAAGTACATAAGCATGGCGGAGAATTTAATGGCATTTTGGTGTGCCAAGGAAATATTGTGAAACATTGAACCATTTTTCTATGTCTAACCAATAGTGCCTTAATTTTAAAAAGTAATGATAATTATAAAATAGCATGATAATGATAGCAATAATGATGATGTAATTAAAGTAGTAATCTATAGGTTTTTAGATACAGTTAGTATGTAGTAGGTTATTGTTCTATGAGCATTCTATCATTTACCATTTAAACCTTACAGCTAGTTCGTGAAGAGTTGAGGAAACAAGATACCTTCCAGTAGGTAAACTGTAGAGCCAAGAAAGAAATAAACTTCTAAAATTGAAAAATTATGTCATATTTAAAAATTATTCATGTTAATTAAAATGAAGTCAAAGCTAATTTTCCTTTTGATCAGTTCCTCTGGCTTGAAGTTGTCTTAAATAAAATCATTTGTAGGATTTATAACATTCAAAAGACAGATGGATATCTTTATTGTAAAAGAAGTTTGCATAACATAATACTTCTTTGGCAAAGAATGGCATAACACAGATATATGTGTTAGGTTTTGTTTGTAGTCTCACTTTCTAGGAGGGGCTGGAAAGTATAGCAGGTAAATACTTGCCTTGTTTGAGGTTTATATAATTGGATTTATCCCCAATTTCCAATTCCACAAACGGTCCCTCAAGAACCTCCATGAGTAATTAGTGAGCACAGAGCAAAGATGTATGCAACAAATGTAATGCCCTGCAGTCATCGCCCCCTACAGACAGTTGCAAGAGGAACTACAGGTTTCAGATTTGGGGCTACAACTAGTACAATATCTGCAACTGATACATGATTGTTAAAGGAGGGCAAATTCCACATATTATTACTCTTTCCTCCATAGAATATAGTTTACATATTGACATATAGAAAGACTTTAATAGAAACCAGGAGTTAAATGGAAAGAACAAAAAGACCAAATTTGAGTGTACTTGGCAGTCTAGGGTAGACACAAAGTCTTTTTTTTTAGAGACACACAAACATAAGTATTCTTTTCTCATTGGAAATATATACTTGAATGTAAGGATGACTGCAAAGCTGGCTCAGAGAGTTGAAAAAATTAAGATTTTTAAAAAAATAGAGATGAATGACACAAGCCTTTTAGTATAATATTAATGTTGATATGATTTTTATTTTTATTTTGGGTTGTTGTTCTTTTTCTTTTTTTTTTTTTTTTTTTTGGTGGTGGGGGAGGTGCCCAGGTGTTACTTCTGGCTCTTCACTTTGAAGTCGCTCCTGGCAGGCTTGGGAACCATATGAGATGCAGGGATTCTAATCTGGGTCTGTCCTATGTTGTCCACATGCAAGGCAAACTCCTTACCACTATGCTGTAGCTCTGGCCCCTAATGTTGATATGTTAACTGTACTTTTAGATTTAGATTGAGAAAGAGAAGATATATGACAACAAGGTAAAGTGTTTTAACCTAGTGATTAGTTTGAGTCTGTATGCATAGATTTTCACACTCATGTGACTGGCCTTGTTGATATCTAGCATCTTGGCTTTAATAGACCTATCTTACTAGGTACAATAATAGATTATTTGGATAGTTCAGGGAAAGCTTAATTCTCTTCCTTCTTTGGATTAGTATGACACATATTAGCAATCTTGTCAAAGTTGCTCTGATCATTAAGCATTTATGACCCTCACGTGAAAAATTATAAATTGATATCATAAAATATTAATTCTAGCCTTATTTTCTATCTTTGGGATCATACCTGGTATAAACAATAGTCCCTTTACCATTTTTTCAAAATACTAAACAGTTTTCATGCACTAAATTAATAATATAGGTACTATTATTTTCCTAAATGAGAAAAAGATTCAGAGAGATTAAGTAATTTGCTTAAGCATCCATATTGAATTAATAATCTGGGGATTAATGAGCACTCCTAAAACCAACATAGACTTTTGCAAAAAAAAATAAGTGAAAGAAAGAAAAAATACTATTTTATTTGAGACTAATAAAAGTAAGGTAGTCCAAGCGTATGAGACACATGCTATAGTAAACTACTTAAAGCGTAAGAGTCCATTCCTTCTAAAATACTGGAAAACTTAAACCACCTGTGGAAAAAAAAAAAGCAGTTGCCCCATAAGGGGTCTTGGAAGATTTACATAAAAAGCATTATTTAAAATTAGCATGTCTCTTTAAGGCCTCATTTTTAATTAAAGTGTCTGTTATTTATAGTTGACAAAATACTAAATTCTTTTGAAAGGATTTTAAGAAACTGTTTTTCTTAAGCTATTTAAGTTATAATTTTTATACCAGTAATTCTTTACATCCTTGATTTGCTTAGCAAAAGGCAAGCCAATCTTGCAATTAAATTAAAGGGAGTGTACATGATACATTTAATACGGAGGAATTGTAACAATCCTTGTTTGACTTTCTGATTTAAAGTAAGTCTTTTAGATCAGCACTGGCTATTTGGATATCAGTGATATTCACTCTTTATAACAATAATAGCATCAAAGTCTCTATCAAATAGGATTTTGTTTTAAGAACCCAGAGTCTTCTTTTGAAGTGATTCTTTAAAAATATTAGCAAATATCTGCCTTACTATCCAACTTGTATGCCTCACTGAGTTTTTAGGAGATTAGCAGTCATTACTTGTTCTTATTCTTAAAGTGGATATGAAAGGCAGGGTTGCAGCAGGCTGAGAGAACACTTCATGTCCCCTGACTGTTTTGATTCCAATGAATCAGATGCAACACTACAGCTGTTTCAGCATTCTTGGATTTGTTTGCCAGCTCTATTGAAGACTGACGCTTATATAAGTAATATAAAACCTCAGCATTTACAACATAAAGGCACCACAAGAACTCTCAGACATTAAACTTTGGTAGGATTTTATTTCGAGGAATTTTATTTTAAAATGTAATATCCTTTTCCTTTCTTTGGCAAAATAGAATCAGAAGAATTTGGATGGAAGTCTACTACTTATGAAAAATCTCACCCTGTTCATATAAGCAAGACTGTCACCTTTAATTGGAAAGTAATAATTCATAAAGCTTAATATTATTATCATCCTTTTGCCTATAGTGATAGATATTCTTGAAGCCTTTTAAATAAAAAAGTTTAAAATTGAATTTGCAACTCAAAAGATTGGTGGGTTCAAATGTTATTTTCCTGCTGAGTAAGTGGGAAAACAATTCTAAAGTAGCTAGTAGAGTGTGAGGAATGGCAGTTTTATTAAATGTCTTGATGGAGTGCGATGAAAACACACTTTCTGTGTCTCTCTGCAGCTTTTTTCCTCTTTAAAAATTATTTCTTATAAGCAATAGTGTTTGTCTTTACTTATTTGATTATCATTCCAGTTTAGATTTTCTGTAGTTTTTTAATAAGAAAATGAACTCTGTTTTTTTTAGAAGCATATCACTAAAATTTTCTTGTGTGAGCAGACTGACATTGATCCAATATAATTGATTTGCATTTGTCATATAATACTGTAGTATCAAAAAGTCTTAGATAATCTCAAGTAGCATCACCGAGTATTCATTCCGTCCTTGGGGTGCTATGCCTTCCAGCATTGCTGCACTTCAGTGAGGCCCTATAAGAAACTGGGGTTTGTGGAAGGAGGAGACTCATACCCCTGTGGGAAGGCTTCTCTTGCCCAATAGAAAACTAGCACATTCATTTAAAAAGGTATCTTTCAATTATAAAAATTGGCAGGCATCAAAGGACATTTGGCAGTTGAACTTTGCAAAAATATTTGCACTGGCCCCTGAAGAGGGCCTTCTATTTTGCTGGCTTCATGAAAAAAAAAATTGCAATTTACCTCAATTTCCTTTCTCCTTTTTTCTACAAAAACAAAGGTGATTTTTTCCCCAAAGGTCGCTATATCAGCACTGATCAAAGTCCTCATATGCCTTGAAGAAGTATTTGGCCAAATTTCTCAGAACAAAAATTGAGAATTTTGTTGATTTCTACTCCTCACCACTAGTTCTATCTCCCAGTCAATGGCAAATTGTCTTTTCCCCCAGTTTCTTTATTTTTCCTCCTATGGGCAAAACACTGCCACTATAAAAATAAAACAGTGAAATTCCAGGCATGACTAAATTTGGGGTTTCTTGCACACTTGACAAAACTTTGTTTCTCCTTGGGAAATGGGCAAAGTGAAAATTGATACTTAGGTCTCCTCATATTGGCTTTGGATGAACTGTACTTTGGACTTTTTTATAATATTGTAAACAAAAATTTTGTGAGGAGCTGCTACTACATGTAAGTATGGCTTATATTTTTATTCACACAAAATAACTTGTTAGGAAAATCTTTTTTTAACAAACTTTCAATCTTCTTCCTTTCTAGGCAAGGACAGAGCTTTGTGAAGAATAAGTCCTCTTGCTGGCAAAGGATACTCTAGTCAAAACATTATTTTGTGGGGCTGGAGAGATAGCATGGAGGTAAGGCCTTTGCCTTTTATGCAGAAGGTCATTGGTTCGAATTCCGGCATCCCATATGGTCCCCTGAGCCTGCCAGGAGCGATTTCTGAGCATAGAACCAGGAATAACCCCTGAGCGCTGCCAGGTGTGACCCAAAAACTAAAACCAAACCAAAACAAAACAAAACATTATTTTGCTAAGATCCTGATGTCAGGGGTGAGTATCGAAATAGCCAATGATCAATTACATCCACCCTTGAGTTTTTGGGAACACATTAATAAAACTCTTTTATCAGCAGACTTTTGTACCTCAGACCTTAAATTCTTTATGTATGTTATAAAATAACTGAGTAATTTTATACAGACCATTCAACACACTAGTGATTCAACTTTCTCTTTGTAATTTCTGAGTCCTTGCATCTATGTTTTCTTCTTCAGTGTTTATCCTTGGCAGAATAAAATAGCTAATCTAAACTTCTATACCTAAACAAAGGTATAATTTTGGTTAAAAGAAAAACAGAAGCTCACTCATATTTTAACCACTCTGTATTCAATTCTCATCTTTCCTATGTATTATGTTTTGTAAATCTTTACACCATACCAACATAGAAATAACTTTAGAGAATTTAACTATCTGTTGCTATTTTTATAAAACTTCAGATTTATCAGTGGATTATTTTGAGTTTTGCACTTGTATGTTCCTGTGAAGGAACAACAACTCATTCTCTTTTAAAGGCAGAACCGATAGCTGTCAGAATAGACATGGGCAAGAAATCTTAGTTTTTGCTTGCCAGACATCACAACCTTACTGATTTAGATGCTCGAACAATCCACTCCCCATCTCCCTTGTACCTTTGACCTGGGGGTAAAGCATTCTCAGGAGCATTAGATGGAAATCAATGGTCAGGCCTAAATACCCAAACCAAAGTCAATGACAACAGAATCAAGAGACCCAAACTATAACAAGCTATACACAAAAATGGACCTGTTACACCAGCTCTCCTTTCCATTCTTATGTTAGTCTTAATAATGGCCTTCCAAAGATGATCCCCAGATCCTATGACTATGTGCCTTGCATGGAAAAGGGATTTTGTAACAGTAATTAAGAATCTTGAGATGAGGGCCATAAATTATTCAGATGAGTCAATAAGATAAAAATGCTGTTGAAGAGGAAGGATGACTATAGGAAGGTAAGACATATAAGAAGAAGATTTGACTATAGAAACAAAGGTGAGAGTGGTGTGGCCATATACCAATTTAGTCTGTAGAAACTAAGAAAAGAAGAATAGATGATCTCCTAGAGCTTCAGAGTCTGAACCTGCTGACAGTTTTTTTAATCCCTTACAGCTATCTTTGGACTTCCAACTTTCAAAACTGTAAGATAATATATTTGTATTATTTTAAGTCATTGAGTCTGTGATAGTCTGTTAAACCTGCCATAGAAAATTATTACTGTTTTTCAACCATTCCTCACCTTCTGTTCAGAATATTTAACTGTTCCTGTTTTCATTTTGCCTATATTTCTCCATTATGTTCTCACTCCTTGGCCAAAAAGTGACCAAATTTCCCTTAAATTTATCATGTTAATAGCTTCTTCTTTCTCAGTTTTTGTTTAGTTATCTTTTCATAAGAATACTTTAAAAATGGATGAAATAAGAAGTCTTGACATTTTAAGAGTAGATAATATATGCTGGAAATGTTATATCTGAGAACTTAACTACCTGATAAATAATACTATGAAAATTAAAGATATACAATTTACTTGGATGCATTAGTATAATATTATATGATTGGCTTATATCTTATATTTATCAAATGAAATTAAAATATTATACTATATTACTATCTATATTCATTATCCTGTTTGCTAATTATTTATTTGTCTTTATAAGTATGTATCCTTAAAGAATATCATACTTACCTCTCCATACCTATTCTTTGTAAGCCACCCTTTTATTTTTTGTTATTTTTCCTTTAGAAGCTTGAGTTTTGGGACCAGAGAAGTGGCATGAAGTGACAAGGTGTCTGCCTTACAGGCACTAGCCTAGGATGGGCCGCAGTTTGATCACCTGGTGTTCCATGGTCCTCTAAGCCAGAAATGATTTCTGAACGCATAGCCAGGAGTAAGCCCTGAGTGTCACTGGGTGTGGCCCAAAGCACCAAAAAAAAAAAAAGATATATAGATGCTTGAATTTTTTAAATGTTCAACTGGTTAATGAGATTGCATAGTATTTAATTTTATTTCTCTGATTTACCTTTGAATAGTGTGCTTATGGTCTATTCATGTTGACACAAATTGTATGTCCTTTTTTTAATGGGTGAATAATACCTAGTAGTCAACATTTATGTTGTTTCTATACTTTGGATATAGAGAATAATGTTGCAGCAAATATTATGCCATAATGAATATGTCTACATATAGATATACATGCATTATAAATACTACATTCATATTTAACAAATACGTTTAGGTAAATATATTCACCTGAGCATAGAAAAGACAGTATACAAAGAGATATGTTCATAATGATAATCACTAATGGACAAAATTAAGAAGTGCTTTTATGGTTTATTGTTTTATTTACATTATTTGAATTTTTACAATGAGTAGAAACTAGTAGGACTCAAAACAATGAGGGTATATTTATTATGTTTTAAAAATAAAACTAATTTTGTAAATTATTCTGTTATTGCATATAATTATGAGATGAATTTCATTTGTACTTAGAATTCAATATTTATTCATCTATTTTAGAAGTTAGTGTTTAGGATACACCTAACATATACAGTATCAGGGATTTGAATAAGGGTTAGCAGCATGCAAGGTTTACCTCTTGTATTCTCTTTATCTGTTTCCCAATGTATAGGAGTACATATAGAACTTATATTATATAACATATAATATATTATAATATTTCCTTAAAAGAAAGCCCATGTGCAGCATATGAAAAAACTATATTTTATGCTCAGTACCACATGGTTCCCTGAGCGCCAGTAGTCATAGCACTGGTGGCCCCCAAGTAACACTGAGCCACCAAAGCACCAGACTTTTAGTCTGGAATCTTTATATCAGAGAAGGCTGGAGGCCTCCAGACATGACTGGGTTTGGGTCCTATAAAATTAAAGGTGGTTATATTATAGACTTTACATTATTTATGGTATCATTTTTCCTCAGTTCTTCTCATATGCTTTTAAAGCATTTTTCTGGCATATCAATTTATTCACTCATTCCTTCATTTCTTCAATAGGTATTTAATGATTATTTCTTTAGTTTTGCAAAGAGTTGTAACTTACATGCATGGTCCTGCACAAAATATAATCTATCGGTCCTAAATACAAAACTAAATTTTACAAGATAATAAATCCTGATAAAGATAGCATTATAACAATGTTTCTAAGAAGAAACATATCTTGAGAAATGTAGACATAATGATTGCAAGATATTCAAAAGACTCAACTATATAAGAATTTGTTACATGAATCATGTCAAATGCAAGATTTTCAAACTCACAACAGAATAGTAAAATCATCACTCCTATATTCATTCTCCAATTTTCACAATGTTGACAAAGATATTAAGCCTCTTTAAGAAATTTTGAATGATGCTGACAGTAACAGAGGATCCTTTTCCCCCCTTGTTCAGTTTCTTTTTTCTTTCAATTCGTTTTGCTCTACTTTTTTTTTTTTTTTTTTTTTTTTTT